>SJYQ01095338.1:433328-449381 GCA_006410935.1 Redunca redunca
AAGAGCTGAATCATTGGAAAAGACTCTGATGCTGGGAGGGATTGGGGGCAGGAGGAGAAGGGGACGACAGAGGATGAGATGGCTGGATGGCGTCACGGACTCGATGGACGTGAGTCTGAGTGAACTCCGGGAGATGGTGATGGACAGGGAGGCCCAGGGTGCTGCTATTCATGGGGTCGCAAAGAGTCGGATGCGACTGAGCGACTGAACTGAACTGAATAAAGATGGCAGCTGCATTTTTAAAACCAACGTTAAAACTAATGTTTTGTTCCCCAAAAGTTGGCATTGCCTGAATTGACACTACCAAAACAAATGAAGGCTATTTGCAAGCGACACCCCTGCAGGAAGATTCCAGACGAGGTGTCTCAGATTTCCCGCTGGTTGCTGCCAGGCACACAGACCCTGATCAGGAGCCTGGAGCAGGAACAAGCCAGCAGACAGCCCTCTGTTACAGTGGGAGAGGAAGGCTGCCCCGACCCAGGTCTGCAGCTGTCCCCCATTTCATTGTCAGGTGAAATGCAGTCTGTTTTTCTTTTTCTGTATCAATTTTGCTATCTGCTCTACAAGGAGACCCAACCAGTCCATCCTAAAGGAGATCAGTCCTGGGTGCTCATTGGAAGGACTGATGCTGAAGCTGCAACTCCAATACTTTGGCCACCTCATGTGAAGTGTTGACTCAAAAGACCCTGATGCTGGGAGGGATTGGGGGCAGGAGGAGAAGGGGACGACAGAGGATGAGATGGCTGGATGGCATCACTGACTCAATGGACGTGAGTTTGGGTAAACTCCAGGAGGTGGTGATAGATAAGGAGGCCTGGAGTGCTGTGATTCCTGGGGTCGCAGAGTCGGACACGACTGAGCGACTGAACTGAACTGAACTGAACTGATGCACAGGTAAGTAACACAGAATCTCTGTTAATCCCTAAAGACACGTGGCGAGAGCTGGGTAGATTCTCACTAAGTTAATGGTGTGACTTTTGAGAGTTATGACGACAAAAGCGTTGCAGGCTTAAGTGTCAGGAACACACTGAAAAGACGTGGGGTGTCCCACAAAGAACCTGCACTTCATCCTCCTGGGAGCCTGAGACAAAGAGACATGTGGCCCCCACATGCTCAGGAGGCTGTGCTGAGTCCAGAGAAGGAAACGTGAAGAATAGCTTTGGTCAGACCTGCAGTGGTGGAGGAGCGCCTGTCTGCGGAGTGGGGCGTAGAGAAAACAGACACGGGCCCGACGGAGCGGAACTGCAGGCGAAGCCGCTGCGACAAGACTTGGCTCAGGGGAGCCCCTCACCTGGACCGGGCGGCCCCTCACCTGGGAAGGGTGGGAGGCCTGGACCGGTCACCAAGGTGCCCAGCCGATTAGTCTGCGAGTGAGGAGGCAGGCTGTCTGCTGAGAAGATGACGGAGAGTTCAGGGGGCAGCCGGGTCAGGGGTCTGAGAGGGGCACTGAGCAGAGATGGTGACAGGCGTCCAGCGCAGTCTCTGTTCCAGGCACACAGAGGTGCTTAATTCTTTCAGAATTCCAGGGCAGTAAATACTGTTGTTATTATTTTGCAGATGATGGAACTAAGCCACAGAGAAAGTGAAGGGAAAGCTACGCAGGACGCTGCGGACTGGGCTGAGTCGAGGTGGGGAACCCCAGGAGACCAGGGTGGCAGGGGAGCCGGTGCTCGGGGCCACACTCCTTGCTGCATCTCAGAGAATGTGTTAGAATTTTTTCACATTCGCTACTGACTTTTTCTAAGTGACATTTGAGTATTAATTTATTTCCCATACTCTCCGGAGTGGTAACAAACCCCTGAGCAGAGAAAACAGATGTATAGTGTTCCAAGTAAAAAGGGATCTTCCAGTTTCTTCCAGCAGGTCTGCACTTGTCTAATTGATACATTCTACTTTATTTTGAATCTGCTTGTGCCCCTCCTGCTAACTGGCCATGTTTTGCCTTTTGAAAGGTCCTACCTGTCCTCAGGCCCTGAAATCCCAGCCAACACACAAAACGCAGTCAGCAGAAGCAGGAGGGAGCGGACTCTAGAGGTGAGTGCAGGGTGAGTTTTTAACGGACCAGCCTGAGGCCGCCAGCACCCTGAGGCAGGAGCCAGGCTGCAGAGGGGAAGTGCAGACAGAGATGGATGGGGCTGAGGGGTACTCGGCCGGGTGCACACCCCCTAAGCTGCTACAGTGAAGTCTGATTTCTGTAACTGGGGACGGTCACGCCACGGGGACCTAGAAAGCAGAGTGATGAGGATGGGGAACCCGCGGCTCAGCCCCAGAGTGAGGGCTCAGCAAGTCAGCCCCCAATTCCAGAAGAGAGAAGGAAGCTTCTGGAAGCGCTGTTATGCAGGTGGGGCTGTCCCAGCCCCAGAGAACCCCACCAGGCCGAGCAGGCAAGCAGGCGTGAGCAGAGGCCCAGACTCTCGGCAGCTACGGGGGAGGGCGCCCCTCAGCGGAGGTGGTGAGGTGAGCCCGGGACAGGGAGTGGGTGAAGAGCGTAAAACACCCCGAGGGCCTCGGCAGGCCCGGGCGCGGGGATGCGGTTTGAAAAGATCCACAGGTGATGCGTAGGCTCTGCTGGGTTTGAAAAGCAGGACGTAAAGAATTTCTAATTAGTTCACTTGCGTTTTGGCAAATATGCCTTTATTCATCAGAAGCATGTGGTTTGTGCAGCTTAAGTGATTTTTGCACAAATGTTATGACTAAAATGACACAGAAATCATCGTAAAACACTTGACAGACTGCAGACATGACTTATTTCACATCTACCTCCATTTTACAGAAATATGTTGGAATTCTTTTTAAATGCTGTGAGATTGCTGTATGGACTTCCTGGCTAAAAATACAAAAGTGAAAACTCGGTTATTACCTGCATTGTTCTGCCTTAAAAATCAATGGAAGAGCCCACCAGAATGTTTTTTCAGTTGAAACATGACTACACATTGAAAGTCACTGCAGCTTGAAGGACACGTGACTCTCACGCCGTTCGCATCTCACTCCGGCCCACGACCCGTGTTTCTCTGCTGAGAGAGAGACCCCAGCCGGACGGCCCTCTGTGTGTGTGTCCTCCATCCCAGGCGCACCGCTGGGGTCACTGGCAGCATCGGTCCTGCTGTTTCTGAAGGGTTAACGTTGTGCATTAATATTAAATAGGAACGTGTGTGTGAGTTTTAAATGCACATGCGTGCATGCCAAGTCGCTTCAGTCGTGTCCGCCTCTTTGCAGCCCCATGGACTATAGCCCACCAGGCCCCTCTGTCCATGGGATTCTCCAGGCAGGAATGCTGGGGTGGTTGCCACAGCCTCCTCCAGAGGATCTCCCGGACCCAGGGACTGAACTTCTGTCTCTACGTCCCCTGCTTTGGCAGGAGGGCTCTTACCACTGGACTGCCTGGGAAGCCTTTAAAAGTGTGTGTGTAAATACATATCTGTAGTTATAATATCGCAGCAGCAGATTTTTCTTGGTTGTAACCCCGTGTTTCCATGTTTCCTTTCAGTTACAGTATCACCAGTCAGGAAAATGAAATTCACCAGATGAAATTTACATGAAACTGATTTATCAGATGTTTTAAGAATCTGATTCTAATAGTGTTTAATTTCTCTGTTGCTCTTCACAAAACACTTTCTCAGAATCCTCTATTAATTATGTCTAATATGTGTATATGTCTTTAAAAAACAAAATACTATAAAATTTAAATTTTCTAAGATTTGTTCTGGCACCAATAAATTAATATTAGATTTACTTTTTAATATTTAGATTGCAGAGGCCCAGAAACTGATTTATATGGTCCCCTAGGAGCACTGTGAAGGAGCATTCTTTGATTCTTTTATTCAGAACTCATGACTGGCCAAGTTTTGATTTTTTTTATTCCCTGCTTCTAGTTTAAAAACTATCATGCTTTCATTGAAAAATTTGCGCATCCAATTTAAAATAAAGAGAGACATTGAAACAAAACTTAGCAAGAATCCCACAGCTGTGAGGAAATTTCAGGTAGCACTTGTTCCCGCTCCTACACACAGATTTCACTTAGAAAGATGGAACGTGGAAGGCACCATATGGTCAATCGCTCTGGCTTCCTTAATGAAGCTCCACAGACTGGGCAACACTCACTTCTCCCAGTTCTGGAGACTGGATGCCCAAGACCAAGGTGCCAGCCAGGCTGGTTCCCCGTCAGAGCAGGGCAGCAGTTTCCATCTTCTCGCCGTGTCCTCACACAGGTGAGGGCAGCTGGGTCTCCTCTGCCCTTATGACCTCACTTAACCTTCATCACCTGCTCATGGGCCCCCCATGCACGTTCAGGGACCTGGGGCTCAAGGCTTCAACAAAGGGTTTTGGGGTCACATCCACTCTACAACACTATGCATACTGGTTATAAGTGACTTATTAGCGATGTAGTGTGAATGACACCACATGTCACCAGGTGACTACCTGGTGTTACTGTGCGTGAAAAATAATGTATTCAACTAACTCTTATTATTTCCAACTATGGTTTTTAAATAAACACAATATTTCAGAGCACTGTTATAAAGCTTTCTGTTTATCATTAATTACTCAGCCATTATTATTATTCAGTGTTATACATTAAAAGACGCTTGCTCCTTGGAAGAAAAGCTATGACCAACCTAGACAGCATATTAAAAAGCAAAGACATTACTTTGACAACAAAGGTCCGTCTAGTCAAGGCTATGGTTTTTCCAGTGGTCACGTATGGATGTGAGAGTTGGACTATAAAGAAAGCTGAGCACCGAAGAATTGATGCCTTTGAACTGTGATGTTGGATAAGACTCTTGAGAGTCCCTTGGACTGCAAGGAGATCCAACCAGTCCATCCTAAAGGAGATCAGTCCAGGGTGTTCACTGGAAGGACTGATGCTGAAGCTGAAACTCCAATACTTTGGCCACTTGATAAGAAGAGCTGACTCATTTGAAAAGACCCTGATGCTGGGAAAGATTGAGGGCAGGAGGAGAAGGGGATGACAGACGATGAGATGGTTGGATGGCATCACTGACTCGATGGACATGGGTTTGGGTGGACTCCGGGAGTTGGTGGTGGACAGGGAGGTCTGGCATGCTGCGGTTCATGGGGTCGCAAAGAGTCCAACATGACTGAGCAACTGAACTGAACTGATGAAACATGTATTGCATAATTTATTAATGAAAAATGAGAATAGTTTCATATCTGTAATATATATTAAAGCTTTCAGCAGTGTACCTAGGACTCCCTCTACCAACAGCCATTGATCAACAATGATGATATGAAATTTTTAAGAACTTTATAAATATGTATAAAGGTCTGCCATTGTATCTGATACCCGAGATTACTTATGATAATGCAGTTTTTCATGCTTACTGGTTATTTGTATTTCTTCTTTGATGAAGTGTCTCTTTATCTCTTTGACAATTTTTTACAACTAAAAATATTCAATTTGTATTGCAATCTAATAAGTCACATGAAAATAATTAAACACAATATCTAAGTGGGATTTATTCCAGGAATGCAAGTTTGGTTTAACACCCCAGACTCAAGCAGCATAGCATGCTGTAGGGGCTGAGTGCAGTACAGAAGACACGGTCTTTTCAGTGGACTGAAAGCAAAGCCTCTCCAGCTCTGCGGCTGCTGCAGGATAGTCTGCTTAATGCTGCACTTGCTGAGCTTCCTGAGACTCTGCTGCAGACTTAGCCGCCTGTGTCAGGAATTTCAGTAACTGCCTTTATGGACGGGGGCTGGAGCCTCCCACGAAGGCGCCCTGGGCCACGTCTGTGGGGCTCAAGGTGAACCTCCTTGCTTGGATTCAGGATGTGTGGTGATCGGAGCTGCCCACAGGGGCAACTGCTGGTCTGTAGCCGTTGGCTGTTTGTCTCCAGAGGTGCTGAGCCCAGTTCTGTTGCGTCCAGGGGCAAGGCTGGCAGCCCGTGCCCCCACAGCCCACCAGGGGCTGCTCAGTGAGGGCGAGCAAACGCCACCCTCATGCCAGCGGACATCCGCACAGGAGCAGCATCTGCTGGTCCCTCCAGACGCGGCGCCTCTGCCGCCAGTGCAGACAGGAGCCTCGGGGGTGAGGGAGACGCTCATGGCGTCAAGGGCACAGCAAACAGGTGCCTCAGACCTGCCTCACATCCGTTTCCCTTGAACCCAGAGAAACAACGGTCACCAACAAGAAGGCCTCTGACCCTGAACATGCTGATATCTGAGAGGATGAGTCCTAGAAATGTGAGAAGACTGGAGACTGCGTCCCCAGAGTCCCCCTCATAACATGAAAGAAAGAAGGAAGGAAGGAAGGGAAGGGCATGAAACCCGGGCACGCGGGAGAAGGAGGAAGAGGTCTGCACTGTGAGCCGACCAAAAAGCCAGAATCCATGCGCAGACATGTATATGATATATAATATGCATACACTATACGTGTGATGTCACAGTTAATGCATGCGTGATAGAGGGCTTCCCTGATATGACATGTAATATGCATACATTATACGTGTGATGTTCCCTTATATGACATGTAACATGCACACATTACACACGTGATATCACGGTTAATACATGCGTGATAGAGGGCTTCCCTTATATGACATGTAATATGCACACATGACACGCGTGATGTCACGGTTAATACATGTGTGATCGAGGCCCCTCCCTGGAGCTTCAGTGGTGAAGAATCCTCCTGCCAGTGCAGAGGTCACAGGCTCCATCCCGGGGTCAGGAAGGTCCCCAGGAGAAGGAAATGACAACCCACTGCAGTATTCTTGCCTGGAGAATCCCACAGACAGAGGGACCTGGCGGGCTACCATCCATGGGGTCACAAAGGCTTGGGCACAGCTTAGGAACTCAGTTCAGTTCAGTCGCTCAGTCATGTCCGACTCTTTGCGACCCCATGAATCACAGCACGCCAGGCCTCCCTGTCCATCGCCAACTCCCGGAGTTCACTCAGGCTCACGTCCATCGAGTCAGTGATGCCATCCAGCCATCTCATCCTCGGTCGTCCCCTTCTCCTCCTGCCCCCAATCCCTCCCAGCATCAGGGTCTTTTCCAATGAGTCAACTCTTCGCATGAGGTGGCCAAAGTACTGGAGTTTCAGCTTTAGCATCAGTCCTTCCAAAGAAACGCCAGGGCTGATCTCCTTCAGAATGGACTGGCTGGATCTCCTTGCAGTCCAAGGGACTCTCAAGAGTCTTCTCCAACACCACAGTTCAAAAGCATCAATTCTTAGGCACTCAGCCTTCTTCACAGTCCAACTCTCACATCCAGACATGACCACAGGAAAAACCATAGCCTTGACTAGACGGACCTTAGTCAGCAAAGTAATGTTTCTGCTTTTGAATATGCTATCTAGGTTGGTCATAACTTTTCTTCCAAGGAGTAAGCATCTTTTAATTTCATGGCTGCAATCACCATCTTCAGTTATTTTGGAGCCCCCAAAAATAAAGTCTGACACTGTTTCCACTGTTTCTCCATCTATTTCCCATGGAGTGATAGGACCGGATGCCATGATCTTCATTTTCTGAATGTTGAGCTTTAAGCCAACTGTTTCACTCTCCTCTTTCACTTTCATCAAGAGGCTTTTTAGTTCCTCTTCACTTTCTGCCATAAGGGTGGTGTCATCTGCATATCTGAGGTTATTGATATTTCTCCCGGCAATCTTGATTCCAGCTTGTGTTTCTTCCAGTCCAGCGTTTCTCATGATGTACTCTGCATAGAAGTTAAATAAGCAGGGTGACAATATACAGCCTTGACGTACTCCTTTTCCTATTTGGAACCAGTCTGTTGTTCCATGTCCAGTTCTAACTGTTGCTTCCTGGTCTGCATACAGATTTCTCAAGAGGCAGGTTAGGTGGTCTGGTATTCCCATTTCTTTCAGAATTTTCCACAGTTTATTGTGATCCACACAGTCAAAGGTTTTGGCATAGGCAATAAAGCAGAAATAGATGTTTTTCTGGAACTCTCTTGCTTTTTCCATGATCCAGAGGATGTTGGCAATTGGAAGTGGTCAAACAGGAGATGGCAAGAGTGAACATTGACATTCTAGAAATCAGTGGACTAGAATGGGTGAATTTAACTTAGGAACTAAACAATAACAATATATAATATACCGTATATGACAAAGAAAAGATTAAAAAGGCTGAGTGGTTTTTGTGGCCTTTAAACGGAATTTCATTTCAAACTTAAAATCTAAAACTCCTAGAGGAAAACATAGGCAAAACACTCTCTGACATAAATCATACTAGTATCCTCTATGACCCACCTCCCAGAGTAATGGAAATAAAAGCAAAAATAAACAAATGGGACCTAATTAAACTTAAAAGCTTTTGCACAACTAAGGAAACTATAAGCAAGGTGAAAAGACAGCTTTCAGAATGGGAGAAAATAATAGCAAATGAAGCAATGACAAAGAATTAATCTCAAACATATACAAGCAGCTCCTGCAGCTCAATTCCAGAAAAATAAACGACCTGATCAAAAAAGGCACCAAAGAACTAAACAAAGATTTCTCCAAAGAAGACATACAGATGGCTAACAGACACATGAAAAGATGCTCAACATCACTCATTATCAGAGAAATGCAAATCAAAACCACAATGAGGTACCATCTCACGTGGGTCAGAATGGCTGCTATCCAAAAGTCTACAAGCGATAAATACTGGAGAGGGTGTGGAGAAAAGGGAACCCTCTTACACTGTTGGTGGGAATGCAAACTAGTCCAGCCACTATGGAGAACAGTGTGGAGATTCCTTAAAAAACTGGAAATAGAACTGCCTTATGACCCAGAAATCCCACTGCTGGGCATACACACTGAGGAAACCAGAATTGAAAGAGAAACGTGTACCCCAATGTTCATTGCAGCATTGTGTAATACACAATGGAGTATTACTCAGCCATTAAAAAGAATACATTTGAATCAGTTCTAATGAGATGGATGAAACTGGAGCCTGTTATACAGAGTGAAGTAAGCCAGAAAGAAAAACACCAATACAGTATACTAACGCATATATAGGGAATTTAGAAACATGGTAATGATCACCCTGTATGCGAGACAGCAAAAGAGACACAGATGTAAAGAACAGTCTTTTGGACTCTGTGGGAGAAGGCAAGGGTGGGATGATTTGAGAGAATGGCATTGAAACAAACATATGTGAAACAGATCGCCAGTCCAGGGCTGATGCATGAGACAGGGCGTTCAGGGCTGGTGCACAGGGACGACCCTGAGGGATGGGATGGGGAGAGAGGCGGGAGGGGGTTTCAGGATGGGGGACACCCATGACTGATTCATGTCAACGTATGGAAAAAACCATTACAACGTTGTAAAGTAATTAGCCTCCAATTAAAATTAATTAAAAAATAACTTAAAATCTGTTCTTCACCAAAAGAAAGTAAAAATTTAGAGAATGAGACAACATATTTTCAGAGTACATATTTAATAAGGGGATTTTATCCAGGAAGCATGAATAACAGCTGCAAATAAAAATAAAAAAACAAGTAATACATTTTCTTTAAAATGGGCAAAGGATGTGAGTGGACATTGCTCCAAAGATGATATATAACTATTCGGTGAACATAGCTACTCAGTGCTATTAGGCATCAGGGGAATGCGCATCAAAACACTAGGAGGCTAAAACCAAAAGACAAACATGCCCACTGGCAAAGAGGCAGAGAAACTGGATTCCTCATCCTTGCCTGTGAGAACGTAAGACGCAGCCATGTTGGAAAGACAGCTCAGCTTTGGCTTTTTCTAAAAATGGTAAACTTGTTGCCATGTGATTCAATAATTCCATTCCTAGGTGTATGTTCAAGAGAATTAAAATCATATGCCCACAAAAGCGCACATGCATTATTCAGGGCACCTAAAACGGGAGAACAGCCTAAATGCTCAACAGAGGACTAACGGCCAGTAACACGGGCTATTCCGCCCAAGGGGGCATCACCCCGCAACAGAAAGGCGGAGGGTTCCCGCCAGCTACAGCACTGATGAGCCGCGCAAAGAGGCCTGTCACAGAGACGTATGAGCCCGCTGATGTTAACCGTCAGATCAGGCCCCTCCGTAGAGAGAGAGGTGCCTCGGTGTGGCCGGGACCTTGGAGGGAGAGGGGGTAAGGAGTGCCTGCCGGTGGGGTGATGGAGACGCCCTCACCAGTGAGGGGGCGCAGCCGTGAGCACACGCAAAGCAAACAGAACCCCACAGCTGGCCCGGGCATCCCGAAGGGCGGGCTTCGTGGTGTGTGGGTTGTATCGCAACAAAGCTGCTATTAACAGGAGCACGTGGCACCGAAGACACAGGAAATAAGGCGTGCTCATCACTGAGGAGCGCAGGTCCTGTCAGACCTGCCGCCAGTCTCCCATTGGCTGCCCCGATGTGTGCGGCCTTGGGGAACAGACCCGCAGAAAGAAAGCGGCTACCCGCTTTTGAAGTAGCGTTCAGCAACAGGTTTCAACATTACATGTGCTTTTGGGCTCTGATTGGACAACCCCTCTTTCGGGAACTTCTCCTGAGATGACTCTCCAAGGACAGAGAATGCAGACCCGTGGATTACTGACTGTCTCACTGACTCCACGTGATGTCGACGGCAGCCTGCACTCCGCATGGTCGAGGCGAGTCCAACAAACTGTTGTGTCCACGTAGGAGAATACTCTGAGTTGTGAGACAGAAAGGTAGTGTCACTAAGTGGGTCAAAATGTGTAAAAAAAAAGGAAGGAAGACGTGTCTCTGTGTGACTGTGTGAAGCACACTAGGGCTGGGGGATAGCCTGAGTGGCGGGGGAGCAGGGCTTGGCGAAGGTTTAGGGGCAGGGACACTTCCCGCAACGCACAGTGTGGCTTATTTCTTAGCAAACCCTGTTCACGCTAATTTTCTACATTTTTTCCTTGTTCCTGTTTTTGCCCAAATTCTGCCTTCTAATATGGACTCGGTCGCATTTCTGTTTTGAACAGGTTACATTACTTATTGGACACCCTATTTTCAGCCAGCCACAGCAGCACGTTTCGACTGCACATCCGCGTGCTGCGGTGTCTGTTCTGATTTTCTTAAAGTAATGACACTGGGGTGCCCAGACATGCCATTCTCCCACCCGGAGGGGTCTTTCCAAACCTAGCAGTCCACACACACATTTGCACTGGAGTGACGCAGAGGGATTCCGCAGAGTCAGGTTTAAAATCTCCTCCTGGACTTCCCTGGTGGCCCAGTGGTTAAGAATCCACCTGCCGGCGCAGGGACACCGGTTTGACTCCTGGTCTAGGAAGAGTCCATGCGCAGGGACACCGGTCTGACGCCTGGTCTAGGAAGAGCCCACGCGCGTGGGCACCGGTCTGACTCCTGGCCTAGGAAGAGCCCACACTCGTGGGCACCGGTCTGACTCCTGGTCTAGGAAGAGTCCATGTGCATGGGCACCGGTCTGACTCCTGGCCTAGGAAGAGCCCACGTGCGTGGGTAGCTAAGACCGTGCGCCACAGCTGCTGGCCCTGTGCTTCAGAGCCTGGGAGCCACGACTGCCAAGCCTGAGCTCCAGCTGCTGAAGCCTGGGGCCTGGGGCCTGAGCTCCGCAGCAGCAGAAGCCACCTCAATGAGAGGCCCACTGACCACAACCAGAGAAAGCCCGCACGCAGCAACAAAGACCAGCACGGCCGAAAGCACATTTTAAAATTTTAAAAACCTTCACAAAAAGTCTTCTTCCGAGACCTGCCTGGTTCTGCAGTTTGGGTTGTCTGGCCCCCGTGTGGGGTATTTGCCCTGTCAATCGGGGCGTCTCTGTGGGTCAGCCCCCTCCATGAGCCCCAGGACTGGCAGGAGGCCACTCTGCCCACCTGTGTCTACGCTGTTTCCAGCTGATGGCTCACCCTCAGGGAAAGTGCATGAGTTTTTGGAAGGCATCTGTCTGGCTAATTCCTTAGCTTATTTTCCCAGGTCATACCAGCCTCGTTTATATGAATAATTTTATTTTCTACTAAAGCCTTTTTTCCTTTCATTAAAAAATTGTCACAATGAATTAATGTAATTTCTGAGTTTTCTTTCAATGGAAAGAAGAAACGGGAAATGAAATATTTATTACACAGCAGATGATCTCAGAATCTGGATGAAAGCCAGGGGCCTCAGTGAATTAGGGGTATTCCTTCAAGTCACCTGCTTAGTTATCAAACTGGAGCTCCAATCAGCAGTTCCTCCAGGTGTCACCCCACAGATCTACACAAAGGCGGGAACTGACTGTAGGAAGACTGCACCCGCTGCCAAGTTCTCAGCGAGTATCAGCCGCTCTCACGAGAATCCCGTTAATCCTAACTCTCCGGGCCCAAAACACACTCGGCTTTGTGGCTTCCGTGAGGTGATCCCGTTCTGGCTCTTCTGCCGCCACCCAGCCTGTCACCCTGACGCCAAACACGGTTCTGAAAATGGGCTGAAGCAACGTTAACGTCCTCTCTGATGTCTGCTCTGGGCTCCGAGGGCACAGACCCCGCAGCAGACCACGTGGTTTACTTGTATGAGACTGCACTGAGGCCTTCATCCTGTGGCTCATTGCCAATGTCCAGCCCATCTCTGCACACGGCTACCGCCACGCATGCGTGTACCCACGTGATTTGGGTGAGTAACCTGAATTCTCCCTGGGTGGAATAACAATGGAAACACCTCAGTAGGCACTTTATCTTGACGAGCATGTTCTCTGGGACCCTCTCTCCCAAGAAAGCCTGTGACATCTGGGGCCCGATCCACACTCTGCGTTCAGGGTCGAGGGGCTCCTGCCCCCCTTCTGAGCCAACCTCACCCCACACCCTAAGGGTCTGTGCTGCAGCCCCCCCCCCCCCCGATGAACAGCTTCACTGTTCAGGGCTCGTGCAGGGCGGCAAGCGGGCCCACTGGGTCGGACGATCATGCCTCTCGCGCCGCCCGGGACTGTGGGGCTTCATTCCGGCTCCTCCTGCCGTGCTCTTGCCGCTGCACATCTTCCTGATAGTCGCTTTTCTCATGGGCTGCTCCTGATCATTTTTATTAACAGTGCGCTTTCCGTGCACTCCCCAGTCAATAATTACACATGCTGATTGCAGTGAGACAACAGGAATCGTCCAAACGGCGCTGAACCTGTGGCATCCAGTCGCTAATGAATGAACCAGAGCTGCAGCTGTCTACGTGGGCAGACCACAAAGCAAGGCGAGAGAGACTGAATCATCACAAAATGCGTTCTCCTTGGTCCTGTGACACGTTTATTCCCACCCCAAAAAAAGTTCTCTTAAGAGGTACTGAACAAATTTAAGCTCTTAGGAGGGCAAGAGAAATGTTTCCTAGTCAGAATTTACAATAGCTTAAACAAAGTACGGTTTGACACATGGTTAGAATGAATGAGATGGTGAGTGAATGAATGGGTGAGTAAATGTATGAATGGGTGTGGAAATGAATGAATGAATGGGTGAGTAAATGTATGAATGGGTGTGGAAATGAATGAATGAATGAGTGAGTGAGTGAGTGAATTAATGATTGAGTGGATGAATGATTGAGTGAGTGACTGAATGAGTGAGTGAGTGAATGAATGATTGAGTTAATGATCGAGTGAATTAATGAGTGAGTGAATGAATGATTCACTGAGTGAATGAGTGAGTGAATTAATGATTGAGTGGATGAATGATTGAGTGAATGAATGATTCAGTGAGTGAATGAGTGAGTGAATTAATGATTGAGTAAATTGATTGAGTGAATGAATGAGTGAGTGAGTGAATGAATGAGGGAGTGAGTGAATTAATGATTGAGTGAATTAACGATTGAGTCAGTGGGTGAGTGCATGAGTGAGTGGGTGAGGGAGCTGGGCCACCACAGCTGACTCTCGTGGAGGAGCCCTCCCAGCCCCAGGCTTCCCTCTGAGCTCGAGGAGGGTGAGTTGGCAGGGACATGTCCTCACAGCATGAGCAGAGCGAGCGTCCCAGCTCCGGGAACCGGTCCAGCGTGGCCTTACTTCCTCGGGGTTTGGCTGGTGGAAAATGGGTTGAGTGCGTGAACCTGGTGCTTCAGGCCCCTGGGCCCACGGAGCTCCGAGCCGCTGTTAGAGTGGTCACCAAGGCAATGGCATTAAAGATACACATAAATAACTTGGTGATGGTTAAAGGACACTGTGAGCAAGTCGAGTGATATTTCCTAGGGCAGATTCCAATGCGCATGCACCTCCAGCCTGAAAGAGTCAGGGGTCCCAGGGGACCACAAGCTCCTCGGTTTCACTCAGCTGCTTGATGGTGGAAAGGCTTTCTTTCCAGCCTGTTTACCTTTAAAAGTCAAAACTGTGTTTATTTTGAAAAGAAACCGTGAGTAGTCCTATATTTTTTAGCCACAAAAGAGAAAATTCTTGGTAGAAACCAAGAAAAGAGAAAAGAATTTACTGAGAGAAAACATAAATTTATGGTTGCCAAAAAAGTGAAAGAACAAAAATGAGAAGGCGGGAGAATAATAATGACATCAATGAACCCTGCTTAGCTTTCTTTTACATTTTATCATTTTTTCTCCTTCACTGTAATTGGGTTCACAATCCCAAAGCATTCTTTTTTCATTTATTTATTTTAATTGGAGGCTGATAACTCTACCGTGCTGCAGTGGGTTTCTGCACCCATTGACATGGAAATGCCAAGGGCGTACATGTGCCCCCATCCTGAACCCCCCTCCCACCTCCCTCCCCGTCCCGTCCCTCAGGGTCGTCCGTGTGTCCCAAGTCATTTTAAAATATGCTGTCCTCACAAGTCCAAAGAGACTGACACACAGAAGAAACCCCATGAGCAGCTGCGTGGGGCAGTCACGAAAAAAGAGGCATTGAGAAGCAGACGTGTCATGGCGGACTGAAACACATATACACTTAGATGCACACAAAAAGTAACAGAGAAATGGTTTAATAGCTTTTTCAAGTACTATTGTTAAGTAAAGCAGTTTTTCAAGGATTCATATAGTTTGCGCCCTTAAATGATTTTTTTTTTACATTTTAAAATTGTGACTCACAGAGTAAGACCTGGTTTTTAAAACTTAGAAAAAGAATACCTGTGGAGTTCACCTCCCTGACCACATTATTTGGATGCGGCCGCATTCGCACGGCTTCTGGTGTCGGCTTTGCTGCTCTCTGCACCACACCTCTGCAGCGGAGTCCGTGAGACCCACTGGGGAGACCGCACTGTCCTGGAGGTGCCTCCTCTGGCGAGCAGGACAGCCGCCCTCCCCGGGCCGAGGTGGCGGCTCCCCGCAGCGGGAGGTCCCCAGGCAGACGCCCTGATGCCACACTCCGCTCCGTGTGACGCGCCTGCGACGGTCTGGAGGTGCCCTTGCTGGGATGAAGGCTGAGCGCCTCGCCTGCCCTGGCCCCTCTGAGGGCCCCTGGAAACGGGGTGGAGGCCCCTGAGGCGGGAGGCGTCTGTGCGCCCGGCGCTGTGTTTTAGGCGTCGGCTCAGCCCGGGCCGCGACGGCCGGGCGCAGGGCCGGTTCCTGCGGGGCAGCTGCGGGGCGGGGCTGCACCCCGGCCGCCGGGCTGGTGCCCGGCTGGCGTGCTGCACGCCTGAAGCGGGGCCCGCTCGGACGTTTCCTCCCCAGCGCGTCCCGTCCGGCCGCCTGCCCGTCCCTCGCCGGGCGCCCAGCGGCTTTCACCCCGGGCTGACCCTGGCCCGCGGCGGGCGGCTCCTCGGGGCCGAACCAGCGAGCCCGGGGCGCCTCCAGGCCACCCCCCGCCCTGGGCCCCGCGCCCCCTTTCCGGGGCCTCCCTTACCAGCCTTCTGCTTCCCATCTCAAAACCCGGCTGAAAAATCAGCCTCCGTGGATGCGTTGAGAGAAAAAGGATGAAGGGTCCCTAAGAGATCTCAAGGCTGGAACTTAAATCTTCTTTTTGGTCCACGGATATGAGATGATGGATGATAATTCACCTCATGCTGCCGATTGTTTCACAAATATGAACGAAACCGTCAGGCTGTGCCCTTAACCTGACAAGGTGATGTATGTCAGCCACCCGCATAAAACCGGAAGGAGGAGGTCGCAGCTGCTAATGTTTCACCAGGGGCCTCCTCGGGAGCAACTGCCACACAGCTTCTGCCCCTCACACAGCCGCCGCCGGGGCAGGTCTCCTTGTGGACGGA
>SJYQ01095338.1:449403-462517 GCA_006410935.1 Redunca redunca
GTGGGTGGGGTGGGAAGGAGTTTGAGGGTGGTTGGGGGGTGCAGGGTGTCGGGGTGCTGCGGAGGCCCGGCAGCGGAGCCGCCAGGCCTGGCCCCACACCGCACCACTGAACCCGACAGTCGCTCGTCCTGCGGCGGGTCAGCCCTTCCTAGAAGCATCTCTGCGTCTAGAAACACTTTGGAGAAGGAGAGGGGAAATGCTCCGTGCTGGGAAAATGTCCAAAAAGTCGTTTTCTGGAAGCTAGCTCCCACCTTGTTTCTATTTTTAAAAGCAAAGACGGCTCTTGGGAGAGACGGAGGTGCTGGGACCAGCCCTGGAGGGAGGGGACCGCTGTCCTCACAGGCTTCCACCTCCCCACCCCTGGTTCCCGCGGCCCAGGAGAGACCGAGGAGGCGACGTCAGGGCCAGCGTCCGCCGGCAGGAGGGTGGTGGGGACCCGGCTCTGCAGGGCGAGCAGCTTTCCTGTCCCTGTCCGTCTCAGGGACACGCACAGGAGCATCACGGAGGACTTGAGAGCCTCACGAAGGATGCGAAGTAGACGCCTCCACACCATCGGTGCGCCTTGCTTAAGCAGCACCGATGTCCTGCTCTGATTCTGTGTGTGTGTCAGGCACACAGACTTGAGTCGGTGACAGGACCGGCCTCTTCTGATTTCTGTCCCATTAGATGAACGTGCCTTCCAGTGACTTGTTCTGGGAAACTACTGTGATAAGAGGGAAGAAATGCTATTTACATAAAATTCACTAACTGCATCACGTCTACTTCCAAAAAGGTATAGGAGATGGTTTGTATTTAAAATACATGTAACATCGGAACAACCCAGAGGGATGGGATGGGGAAGAGGTGGGAGGGGAGTTCAGGATGGGGAACACATGTAAACCCATGGCTGATTCATGTCAACGTATGGCAAAAACCACTTCAATATTGAATAGTAATTAGACTCCAATGAAAATAATTTAAAAATACATGTAACATGAATGTGTTGTTTGTTGCTGAGCTTCCCTGGTGGCTCAGACGGTAAAGCATATGCCTGGAACGCGGGAGACCCCAGTTCGAACCCTGGGTCAGGAAGATCCCGTAGAGAAGGAAATGGCAACCCACTCCAGTACTCTTGCCTGGAAAATTCCATGGACTGAGGGGCCTGAAAGGCTACAGTCCATGGGGTCGCAGAGTCGGACATGACTGAGCGACTTCACTTTCAGTAGCTAAATCATGTCCAACTCTTTGGTGACGCCATAGACCGACTGTAGCCCGCCAGGCTCTTCTGTCGATGGGATTCTCCAGGCAAGAATACTGGAGTGGGTTGCCATGCCCTCCTCCAGGGGATCTTCCCGACCCAGGAATCGAATGCATATCTCTGGCGTCCCCTGCATTGCCGGCAGACTCTTTACCATTGGGCCACGAGGACACAAACACAGTTTAACAAAGGGAAATGATTTAAAAGAAATGTGAACGTGGAGATTCTAATCCAGAAGACCCGGTCAGTGACCCTCGTTTTCCTTTGTCTGAGTCGTTCTAACACCCGGCCGAACACTCCTCTGCCACAGTCTGTGTGCTTTCCAGAGTCACCTCCGTCATCTTATACACATATGCGGTCAGACCACTTCTCCGTGTAAATTCACCCAGCGTCCCCTACCTTCCTACCACTGGATTCTGACCTCTGAGCCCGTCCACAGATAATTAATATACACGAAGCCAGAAAGATGGCAGTGGAGTGGCCTCCTCACGTAGTAAGTTACACGTGCTACTTTTCCAGAACAAAACTCATAAAATTCTAAGCTTCCCAGGTATAAATTTCATTGCTGTTGAAATTTACATGAAAGAAATGTTATTTTCGAATTTTCTGAGATCTTCAAGGAAAGTTTTCTAGTTGACTCTAAACAAGCAAAAAATGCTGACCTCCTGCCAATGCTGATACAGCTAAAGCAGCAGGCGCCTGCCCCCGTGTCTCGGGGACACAGTTTCACACAGTGTCACACATGAGGACGGAAACCGCTCATCGTCCTTTTTGATTTGTTAATAAAATAAGAAATTATTTAAAATGTGGAAAGAAAATTTGAAGCCCTTATTCCATCTAAAAAATCAAATCTACAAATAAGGCCATGACTTACACTTGGCTCTCTCTGCACAGTGAACGCTCTGTGTCAGGCTGGCCTCATGATCACTAAAGCATATGGTGCCTGTTTCTCAGCAAGGACTGGGTGCTTCCTGAGGCTCTTGCCAGGCTATGTGTCTTGAGATAATACCATTCATCTCTTGTCAAAAGACCATCCAAGACAGGGCTTTTCAGCCAGGGCCCTGGGGACAGGCTAATCCTTCATCTCTCTGGCTTCTTTGAGTTCAAGCCGATATGCACTTAAATCATCAGAAGGAAACATGCTCTGGACGGCATTAACTTGGCTCCCTGTGGAAGCGCCGTTCCCAGAACCGCGACCCAGCGTGCGCTTCTGGGCCGAGCATCGTTCACTCGGAGAGCCGCGTCCAGAGGGCGATCGCGCGCTCGCTGAGCGACCTGGAGGAGCCTCCTCACGTGCTCCGTGCAGACTCCTGGTGCTCTCAGCCAGGATGTAGGCCCTGATTTAGCCAGGGCGTGTCTCCTGTCTGTCTGTCCGCCTGTCTGTGCTTCTGTGTGCGAAGTCGCCTCGTCGTGTCTGGCTGTGACCCTGTGCACGCAGCCCGCCCGGCTCCTCACTGCACGGGATTCTCCAGGCAAGAGCAGAGTGGCTGCTGCGCCCTCCTCCAGGGGATCCTCCCGACCCAGGGATCAAACCCGCATCTTTTTATGTCTCCTGCAGAGGTGGGCGGGCTCTTTACCACGTGTGCTACCTGGGAAGCCCTAAGGATCTGTCCACCTACCCATCATCTGTCTATGAATCTCTCTGTCCACTGGTCCGTCCACCGTCATCTGGGCCCCCCGCTGGCTCAGTGGTAAAGAATCTACCTGCCAATGCAGGAGACGAGGATCAAGCACTGTGTTGGGAAGCTCCCTTGGAGGAGGAAATGGCAAGCTCTTCCAGTATTCTTGCTGGGAAAATGCCATGAACAGAGGCGCCCCTGGGGTCTGGAACAGCCGGGCACGCCTGGGTGGCTGAGCACGTGGGCGCGTCCGTGATCTGTCCAAACCTCCGCCCGTCTCCCTAGCGCCGTTTCTCTCTGACACTTCTGTGCTCACTCGTTTTGCCCACACACGTTTGTGGGGCCTCACCTCTACAAGCTCAGCTTGTGCTCTGAGGACTGGAGATGCCCAGGACTGAAGGACGTCCTTGCCTTTGAGGAGCTTGCTGGCTCCTGGCGAGTCAGGAAGCCACCGAGCTCTGAGTCCATTACTAGCAAACCAGCTGGCTTGTGGAGCCTGGACTATCGTCTCTACAAGCGTGACGAGGCCACGGCAGGAGAAGGGCGTCCTGACTCCCAGGAGCGCGCGAGAAGCTCCAACCCGGCACATGTGTGCCTAAGCAACTGCACGCCCTTCCTGAAGAATCCCAACACGCACAACTGACAAATCACACAGACAGTTAATACACACAGAACAGAACATGGCCTTGGAGGGACCTCCTCACATAGCATGTTACATGTGTTACTTTTCCAGGGCAAAACTGATAAAATTCTAAGCATCCCATTTATAAATTTCATCACTGTTGAAATTTACACGAAAGAAATGGTATTTTGGAATTTTCTGAGATCTTCAAGGTAGGCTTTCTAGTTGACTTAGACCCCATTCAGCATCACACAAATCCTCAGAGATGACAGCTTGCAGGGAGCACGGCCTCTTCCTAACATGCGTGTACTTCTCCTTCCTCCAGAAGTTGTCGCGGCTCAACTGTCCTGCTTTCAGCGTATTTGAAGAGAATGAATTATTTATACAGGTGGCTGTTGGAAATGAAACACCCTTCAGAAGGGAGGCTGGGACTGTAAATCTGCCAAGCAGAAGGGACTCCTGTGCCCTCGTCCCAGAGACCTTAGCTTCTAGTGCCGTCGATTTATGGCCCCGCTTGAGACAGGGTCCTGGGGGAGCCTCAGCGGATTCAAGAGGCCCAGCGATTTTCTGAAGGGACCAGTGCACAAAATCTGTCATCAGGAAAGAGAAGTACAATCCCATAAAATCACAGTCTTTCTCATTTTAATCTGAAAAGCTTCCCCCATGTTAACTTTATTCTGTGGAATGTTTTTTAGAGAACAAGCTTTTAAACTAAAAACAGTCATTTTATCTGCCAAGCTCATGCACTTCCAAGCTTCACCCTGTGCGTCCATGCACTTGCTTGATGACCAAGACCACTTGCACAAAACCAAGCTCCTGCCGGCTGCGTGGGGCCTCTGCCCACGGCCCTTCCATCCCACTGCTGGGCGTTCCGCAGACCGCACTTGGTGCCTGCGGTGGGGTCACGAGGGCCCTGCTCTGCGTGGCCTCGGACGGGCTGGGGGGCTCCACCACCCACAGCAGCAGGGTCCCCGGGTCTGCCGGGGAGGGAGGACATGCTGGGGAGGAGCCTGGGCTTCCAGAGGCTCGGCCTTGAGCTGAAAGGAGTGGCGCCTCCAAGGGTTGCTGACTGCACACTCACGGGGCCCCTCCACGGACCCGAGCTCCCGCCTGCTTCTTCACTGCACCTCCGAGGGTCGCTGACCCCACACTCACGGGGCCCCTCCACGGACCCGAGCTCTCGCCTGCTTCTTCACGCGTGAGCTTCGTAGTGTCTACTCTTTGCTGACTAAGTTCCGTCCAGTCCAGGCTCTGCTTCTTCCTGTGGTCACGTGTGGATGTGAGAGCTGGACTGTGAGGAAGGCTGAGCGCCGAAGAATTGATGCTTTTGAACTGTGGTGTTGGAGAAGACTCTTGAGAGGCCCTTGGACTGCAAGGAGGTCCAACCAGTCCATCCTAAAGGAAATCAGTCCTTGGTGTTCATTGGAGGGACTCATGCTAAAGCTGAAACTCCAGTACTTTGGCCACCTCATGGGAAGAGTTGACTCATTGGAAAAGACTCTGATGCTGGGAGGGATTGGGAGCAGGAGGAGAAGGGGACGACCGAGGATGAGATGGCTGGATGGCATCACCGACTCAATGGACGTGAGTCTGAGTGAACTCCGGGAGTTGGTGATGGGCAGGGAGGCCTGGCATGCTGCGATTCATGGGGTCGCAAAGAGTCGGACACGACTGAGCAACTGAACTGAACTGAACTGAACTCTTGTTTATAAGGACTCAAATTTAAAGAATCAACAGCAGCTCACCATTGTATTTGCACTTCGGGAGTGTTATATTTGGGAAATTGAGGTCAAACTTCCCCTCCACCATCTGGAAGGTGTCTGTAAGTCAAATTTCTGGAAAGAGCTTCCATTAACAGAAATCTACAAACTGTGATTTCTGAAGATTGTATCTTTAAGCTCGAAGTCATAATGTCCCACAAATTCACTTTTCCTCCAAATCAGTCATTCACAAACCTCTCTGTCTTTCACGCATGTGCACACACACGCACACACCAGGGACATGTGAATCACACACACATCAGGATCACTTGTTCCTTTGCCTGACATCTGTCTTCCCCACGGGACTGCTCCAGGAGGCAGAAGCTTGTGACGCTTCTGATTTTCCTGCCAGGTGCGCTATACCTAAGACAATGAAAGCTGCAAAGTGCTGAGTGAGTGAGTAAGGCAAGCGAGTAAAGGGACCAACGGGTCCTCCTTCTAGTGTTCACAGTGGATTCACGCGTTAAACCGGGGCACGTTGAGCCTGTTGCACACTTGAAATCGAGGCTACTTGTGCAGCTCGGGTGGCCTTCGGGGCCATGAGGAACCCCCTTCCCCTCCAGAAGTGAGAGGACCTTCCACATCACAGTCTGCGGGCCCAGGGCCGTCTTGAGTCAGGCTGACAGTGTGTCCTCAGGGGCACTCACATGTGCTCCCGGTCCTGCTTGGTCGTCAGTCATGAGGTGGCCACACCGCAGGCTCTAACGCAGGGCGGGCATCAAACTAGAAGAAGTTCACAGGGTCTCACTGGCGATCCAAGGGGGAAGCAGCAACAGCGGAAGACAGGGAAACACTCAAAAGTGGCACAGATCTCGCCAAACATTTGTTTAAAAGTCATCTATTTGGAGAAAGAACAGCACTGTCAGATGAGCCTCTGACCTGTTGGTGCTGTGGCTTCCTCCAAACCCCACTGAAGCAGAGGCTAAAGTAAAACCCAGTCATAACTGTGGAGAAGAAAGAAGATGAAAGTAGGCAGGACGCCTGGAATTGAAATGGGCAGTCTTTCCTCGGCCTCTCCCGTCAGGCCTCACTTGACCATGTGTTTAAAACAAAGCCCTTTCACCTCCTTCCCGGCCCCTTTTCTCCTTAAAATGACGGCGGCTTAAAACTTCCATCTTATAAGATGTCTTTGGTTTCATCTCTTAGAAAGCTGCTCACACATGCTTAAACATAGATCACATGACTTTGGCTATTGCTGCAGATTAGCTAAAAACTACTCTGTAAAACTCTACTGAACACAAGCAAAGTGGGACCCACGTCTTTTTTCTTGTTCAGTGACTAGGAAGCCAAAACCCACTGGACAGTCCTATTCCATAATATGATATGGTCCATTTGCCTAAATATTGGACTCTGGCATTACCGGTTTAATCAGTGATTGATTAGGAGTCAGGCTCCGCGCTGAGTCAATAGTCCATGTGAGATTGCTGTTGCCCCAGTGCATTATGGGAAGCCCAAGCCTGCCTTTTAGGCAGTGATTCGGGAAATGATTGCTTGGTTCTCAACTGCTATAATCTGTTTTCCCCAGCGGTGGTTGTCTATCACTGAGCATGTTTGTGGGTGATGCCTGCCTTCTGTCCAGACCTCTCAGAACAGGAGCCTGGTGGGCTCACACAGGGAATGTAGGGAGAGCTGGTTGGCATCAGGGTCTGCTGCCCTGCCCTCCAAAAGTGATCTCCACATTTTTCATCACTCAAGATTCGCTTGGCTATAACTAAGCATGAACACCACTTCTCCTTCAAACTCTGCAGAGGTTTGTGAAGTGGAACTAGCAACAGTGCAGAGAGGAGGCGCAGACTGCCCCGAGGACAGCAGCCCACGCGGTCACTTCCAGCTGCTCCGGGACCTCGGCCCTCCCTGCTCTCCACAGACACCGCAGGGACCCCAAAGCAGAGGCTGAGCTCTCATTCGCCCCGTCTCCCTGCCATGATCCCCCCGGAAACGCATACCCCATGCCGGCTCCTGCTCTGAAGCCTCCACCTCTGACGACCTCTCCCTCGTCTCACTCGGGCATCTCGCTCCTTCCTGAGCTCCGTGAGTGCTGGGAAGAGGAGCGCTTCCTCGTCTGCTCAAACCAACCAAACAAGAAAGTCCCTAAGCCTCTCCAGGTCGGAGGACGCAGGGCGCAACCTCATGTAAACGGTGGCGATCCGTTTCCCTGGATCTCAGTTTCAGGCTGGTGGAACGTGGGCAGCTCGCGGCAGAGACTGAGG
Source organism: Redunca redunca (assembly GCA_006410935.1). Lineage (NCBI taxonomy): Eukaryota > Metazoa > Chordata > Mammalia > Artiodactyla > Bovidae > Redunca > Redunca redunca. The sequence continues at coordinate 456,852 of SJYQ01095338.1, forward strand.
CCTGGACTCAGTGTGGAGGGCCGACTGGCTGCCGGCCCTGCGCCTCCCACCAAGGAGACCAGGGGAAGTCACCTGACCCTTAATGGAGATAAGACTCTTCATCCACCTGAAGAATTAAGGTAATAGCAGTAATAACTCCTCTAAGGCGTCCTCGAGGTTGCAAGTCATTGGTTGGCTTGAATGTTTAGTCCATTGTTGGGACAGGAAAGCAGACGCGCACCAGGCGGCACCAGGAGACAGCCCCCTCTCTCCTCCCCTTTCCTGCAATGCCCTTTTCCATTAGATGCTTCACGTTTGGAGGCTTCTGCTGGGTCTCGCTGGGCGTGGCTGCCTGGAGACCGTGGAGAGGGGCAGAATGAGGAAACCGATGCTCTTTAAAAACAACTGTTCATGAGAATCTGAGAAGAGGCAACAAATTATAAACACGCTAATGCGTGTTTTAAACTCACGGTTTTAAAATCCTTCTTTTTCAACAAAGGTGTTTTTTTTTTTCTCATTATTAAACAACTCATAATTCAAACATAGTTGTCGGGCAGCCTTATTCAAATTCAGTAGAGGGAAGCCCTGTGGTTTGGGTGGCCTGTGGGTAGTCATCTTATTGGGGACTTAGCTGTTAAAGTGTTGGTATAATGAAGTCATTTTATTAAGATTCAAAACATATTCCCTCAGAGTTGTACAAAATAATCAGTAATTTGGAAAAAAAGAGAGATGGGAACATTTATAAGGAGAAAAATAGCAGCGTTACTTTGGAGATTTGAAGGAAGTGGTGTGGGCAAGAGATAATTTTAGAAATTAGAATCTAAAGTCAGTGGAGAATAAAGTGGAATAATTTATTATATCCACAAAGGTAGATTTTAATGAATTGATTAACATTCATTACTAATTTCTGGCAAAGTAAACTATTTGCATATTCTCTTTCCACCGCTGAGCGTGTAATGATGGCCTGCAAGTCCCATTTCCCCATCAGTTCACCTGTTGAGGACACTCGGGTTGTTTCCACGTTGTGACTATTGGGAAAACGACACTGTGATGAGCGTGGCCGTGCAGGGATGTCTTCACGATCCGGATCCCATTTCCTTTGAACACGTACCCAGGACTGGGGTTGTGGATTATATGATGGCTAAACTTCCAAGTCTTTGAGGAATCTCCACACTGGTTTCCATCGAGGCTGCAGCAGCTCAGCTTCCCACCAACAGTGCATCAGGGTTCCCTTTTCTCCACGTCCTCACCAACGCTTGTCTCTTGTTTTTGGTGATAGCCATCCTAACAGGTGAGGTGAAATCTCACTGTGGCTTTGATTTGCATTTCTCTGATGCCTAGAGAGCATATTAAAAAGCAGAGACATTACTTTGCCGACTAAGGTCTGTCTAGTCAAGGCTATGGTTTTTCCAGTGGTCCTATACGGATGTGAGAGTTGGACTGTGAAGAAAGCTGAGCGCTGAAGAATTGATGCTTTTGAACTGTGGTGTTGGAGAAGACTCTTGAGGGTCCCTTGGACTGCAAGGAGGTCCAACCAGTCCGTCCTAAAGGAAATCAGTCCTGGGTGTTCATTGGAGGGACTCATGCTAAAGCTGAAACTCCAGTACTTTGGCCACCTCATGGGAAGAGTTGACTCATTGGAAAAGACTCTGATGCTGGGAGGGATTGGGGGCAGGAGGAGAAGGGGACGACTGAGGATGAGATGGCTGCATGGTGTCAGTGACTCGATGGACATGAGTTTGAGTGAACTCTGAGAGATGATGTTGGACAGGGAGGCCTGGCATGCTGCGATTCATGGAGTCACAAAGAGTTGGACACGACTGAGTGACTGGACTGAACTGAACTGATGGTTAGTTACGTTGAGCACATTTTCATGTATTTATGGCCATTTGGATGTCTTCTTTGGAAAAACATCTCTGCAGGTCCTTTGCCCATGTTTTAATTGGCTTTTTTTTTTTTTTTGCTGTTGAGTTGTATGAGTTCCTTATATATTTTTCTATTAACAGCTTGCGAATATTTCATCCTGTTCCATAGACTGCCTTTTCACCTTGTTCCCTTTGCTGTGAAGAGCTTTTCATTTAATATAGTCCCACTTGCTTCGTTTGACTTTGTTGCCTGTGATATGGGTGCCATATCCAAAAAATCATTTTCAAGACCAATAACAAGCAACATTTTCCCTTTGCTTTCTTCTGGAAGCTTTACAGTTTCAGGTCTTAAGTCTTTCATGCATTTTGAGTTGATTCTGTGTGTGATGTAGGGTTCATTTCATTCTTTTTAAGTGGACGCCCGGTTTTCCCACAACAGTTACTGAAGAGACCGTCCTCACCGCATTGTGTGCTCTTGGTGGTCAGTTCCCCTCCTTCTGCAGTTCTTGGAGTGGTCATTAGGGAGCATTAAGTTGCCTGTCTTAAAATGTGTTCATCTTACAGTCACCTTTGGCTCGTAGCTTAGCTGTGCATAGAATCACAGCTCAGTATTTCCTTTCCTTCACAACTTACAGGACATTGCTGTGTTCCCTTCTGGTCTCTATGGCTGCTAAGCCAATTCTACTGTTAGCTTAAGTGTTGTTTCAAAGGGAGGCATAAATAAGCTGTGTTTCTCCTCTAGTTCACATCTAGGCCACCGGATGCAAAGAACTGACTCATTGGAAAAGACCCTGATGCTGGGAAAGATTGAAGGCAGGAGGAAAAGGGGATGACAGAAGATGAGATGGTTGGATGGCATCACCGACTCGATGGACACAATTCTGAGCAAACTCTGGGAGATGGTGGTGGACAGGGAAGCCTGGCGTGCTGCGGTCCATGGGGTCGCAAAGATTCAGACAGACTGAGCGAGTGAACTGACACGGCCCTCTAGTCCTGGTTGCAGGTTCACCTTGCCTTGGATATTCTGAGATGTTCCTATGGCAGCCTTAGGTATGAGGTTTGTTTGTTTTTTTATACAACCCTGTGCAGGACTTTCTGTGGTCCTTCAATAGTGTCTTTCGTCCTCTGGATGCCAAGCAGCAGGGTTCGCCCCTGCGACCCCTCCAGCACGTATCCAGTGAAGAGACAGGACCTGTCACCGGATCCTCACCAGCCCCTAACTTCTCCTTCCTGCTCCCCCCGTCTCTCTGTTCCACGTTCTGAAAGGTCTCCTCGAATGTAAAGATCTGCTAATTATGGAACTCTCTTTTTTGGTTCTGTCTAGAATAAAGTTTATATTTTCCATTCAATTTTTATATAAATGGCTGTATGTATATTTTCTAAAATATCTTTCTTATTCCTTCTCTTTGCAGAAACTTACTTATGCCACAGGAATGTGGTGACACTTTGCAGATGAAACCCCGCATCAGCTCCTTCTCCTGTTTTGTACAGTTGTTGTCATAGATTTTATTTCTACATATGCTGTAATTCCCAGAGGACACTGATATAATTTTTGTTTCAAACATCCAACTGCCTTTCATAAATACCAGAGAAGAAAAGAGCGGCGACACCTCCACACACAGGGTGTCATCTTTGGCCCTTCAGCCTTTTCTTGGGTCTGACTTTTATCATTTTCCTCCAGCCTGAACAGCTTCCCAAAGCATTTATTGTGGTTTGGGTCTGGTAGGAACATTCTCTCATCTTTTGTTATCTAAAAATGTACTTTCCCCGCCTCCCTTTGAATGGTGAAGAATTCTAGGGGTTTTTTTGCTTGTTTGTTTTCTTTTTGGTATCTTTTTATTTTGTGTAAACACTTCCCTTGATGGCCTCTGGCCTCTGAGCCTGGGTGGCAGGGGCTGTGGGAGGGTGGCCCCGGCTTCTCGGGGTCCAGATGCTGTTTTCATCCCGCTCTGGCCCAGAGGGGACCAGGCCTCGTGTCATTTACAGAACAGCATTCCTACAGGTAAGTGCTGTCACCCCCGGCAGGGGTGTGGGGGGCAACCCTGACGCCCTGCGGCTCCACGTCTCTAAGTGGAGAGCGGTGGCCTCTCGGGCACGCTGGGCCACAAGGGTCATCCTCAAGCTGCCCACGGGCCCCAAGACCCCCGACAGCTGTTCCACGGTCTCTGTCAAGCTCAGTGCTGAGGGCTGTACACAGAGAGGTCCTTGCCTCAAGCGACCTCATCCTGAACCTCCCACCTCCCTCGACTGGAGGTGCTGCCTGGGGCCTGCCGGGCTGACTCCCAGGACTGGGAGATGATCTTGTTAAGTTCTAGAGACTGAGTTTCCATCCCAAAGGAAATCAGTCCTGAACATTCACTGGAAGGGCTGATGCTGATGCTGAAACTCCAGTCTGGCCACCTGATGCAAAGGGCTGACTCCTTTGAAAAGACCCTGATGCTGGGAAAGATTGAGGGCAGGAGGAGAAGGGGACAACAGAGGATGAGATGGCTGCATGGCATCACCGACTCGATGGACATGAGTTTGAGTAAACTCCGGGAGCTGGTGATGGACAGAGAGGCCTGGTGTGCTGCAGTCCATGGGGTCTCAAGAGTCAGACACAACTGAGCTGAACTGAACCGAGCCTGGGCTGGGCTTCAGTGCCTGCAGGCTTGAATGCTCCCTGGGGCAGCTCAGCTCCGGGCGGGTCCCCGAGGAAGGACCCACGGGTTCCTGCGACAGAAAGTCACAGAGGGAAGGGGCGGGAGGGGACTGTGGTCCTCTCATCCAGGTGAAACTCTTCTGTCGTTGCATTTGGTGTTTTCGAGGGTGCAGCCTCCCGCCCCCTCCCTATCTTCTTTCTTCTTGGAGAGATCTCCAAACACGTGATTCTCCTCTTAGCCAAACTGAACTAAGGATACAAGCGGGGCTGGGGCGGCCTCAGTCTCTAAACCAGTTCTCAGCCCTTAGCGTTTCTGGGGAGCACACCTGCGTTCTCCTTATCACGTGTTTTTTGCGCCAAAAACACAAGGTCGACTTTTCCTTGAAGTCACACTGCCGACGGATGAGGAGCCTCATTTCAAATGAGGTTTTAGGGTGTCACTGTCGCAGCCGACCTGCGTGGAGGCTGGGGCCGGTGTCGAGGGTGTTCAGGAAAAGGAGGGAACCCAGGGCGCTTTGCGGCTTTCCCAGAGGACGCCCCACCCCTCCTGGCCTGCTTGCAGGAACCCAGCGTCAGAGCCCGGAGGCGGGGCAGGGGGGGTCCAGGGGAGACAGAGAAAAGCTGTCAGTCACTGGGAGGGGCCTCTGAGAGCCGACGCCGAGACCTGGAGGCGGGTCAGGGCCGGGCCGGGCCGGGGCCGGGCCTCGGGCAGCCCCGCGGAAGCCAGGTGAGGGCCGCAAGCAGGGCGTCCCTGCCCGGTGAACCAGGACGCCGGCTGGGCGCGCGTGCGCCTCCGGCTGCGGCCTGCGCTGGTGTCGCTGAGCCGCTGCCCAGCTAGAGTTTGCTCCTGGTAACTACCCTCAAAGCCCGGGGACTGGCGGCGTTGTCATTGACTCGCGCAGCATTCAACTTGATAAGAAACAGGGTGAAGGGCTGATTCCATCGCAAACACGTGTTCTGCTTTGTTCTGTGAAACAGCACTTTCCACATTTGTGCTTTATTTACATTCCCTAACTCATTAACCAGACTTTGGCTGAGCACCGCGTGGCTTCGGGCTTACTTCCTGGAGTCCTGCAGTCGCATGGACTCTAGGGAGTGTGGACTCTAGGGGGCGGGGACTCCTCTAGGGAGTGTGGACGACTCTAGGGGGCGTGGACGACTCTAGGGGGCGTGGGCTCTAG
>SJYQ01095338.1:462745-499231 GCA_006410935.1 Redunca redunca
GCGGGGACTCCTCTAGGGGGCGTGGGTCTAGGGGGCGGGGACTCCTCTAGGGGGCGTGGGCTCTAGGGGGCGTGGCTCTAGGGGGCAGGGACTCCTCTAGGGAGCGTGGGCTCTAGGGGCCGTAGCCTACTCTAGGGGGCGTGGCTCTAGGGGCGTGGTCGACTCTAGGGGCGTGGCCTACTCTAGGGGGCGTGGGCTCTAGGGGCCGCAGGCTCTAAGAACTCTAGGGTCAGGGAGGGGCGTGTGCTTTGCTGTCCTGTCCTGTTTGCAGGAAAAACGGGGTGCAGAGGTTAAGGAGCTGCCCTTGGCCCCTTCTTGTAAGTGGAAGGTGGGGCTTAGAAATAAGGTGTTGGCCCCACAAACTTATTATTGTAATCAAGATTGTTACAAGAAACGTTAAATATAAAAGTCACTTAGAGGAAGATTGTAAGGAACCTGCCTGGTGTTCAATAAGAAAGCAATCTGTTTACCACGCCCATCTTGGTCTGAATTAGCCCTGGTCTACACAGAGTGTGGGCTGCGCACGAGCCCAGGGTTATGGGAGGACGAGACAGTCTGGGGAAAGGGAAGTGGAGACACCGCAGAGCATCTGTCACAGTCGGCTCCAACCCTGGCGCCAGGCACACGCCACTGGTCTCTCAACACGTGCAAGGAAAGCACCTCGGACTGCTTCTCATTCTAATCAGCACCTCCCAAGCACCCAGCTCTCTTCTCTGTCCCTGAGAGGCTCAGAGACCTGGGGCCACATGACGGAGATCGATGGAAAACAAAAACCCAGTCTCGATGAAGCCGCTACCAGTCACTGCAAGCGATACACAGCTCACTGAGCTTCCACGTGCATGAGCGGTGGGAAGCGGTTCCAGGCTGCCTTTCCTCATCAGCAGTGTTTCGGGGCGACCAAGGAACCAAGCCTGGCGAGAAACACGAGGTTCTGTTCCGACGTGGCCACCAGCTGCGGGGATGGGGGCAAAGGACACTCGCGTGTTCTCAGGGTCTGTGCCGCTCTAGGGTGACGTCAGCCGTGCACTGTGAGGGGCGAGCTGTACCCTGAGCTCTTCTCGGAGGAAGGGCCTGCCGAGGTGTGTCCGGGCTGGTGTGGACGCACCGCTGCGCCCAGGGGCTCACGGTGCTGTGAGGTTTTAACTCATCTTCTCCAACGGCGGTCACGCAAGCAACAATGCCACGTGGCCCCTGAAAAGGGCACAGTCCGTGGGAATCCTCCTGGAGAGGACGCTAAGTGAGAGCAGAAGCAGGCCCCTTGCTGCCCGGTCCAGATCCAAGTCCACCTGAGGAGGGCGTTAGGTTGGAGGTGGAGGTGGAATGAGGGTGGGGATGGATGAGGGTGAAGGGGCGTCTGCTCTGCACGTGCGCGCGCACTCTCACACACACACACACACACACACACACACCCCTCCCCGGCCTTCTGTCGTTTGTACAGTGGAGGTAACAGTGACCCTGTGCCTGAGAGCTGACTCACTAGGCGTGTTTGGCACCAGGAGGCGTGTGTGGGAAGCCGCAGGATGTCACTCAGGGGTAAAGGCACAGGCAGTGGGTCGAGGGCCAGTTAGTGGAGGGTCGACACCGCCCCGCTGTGAGCAGCCGTGAACCGGCGAGAAAAATCCCAAGCGAAGGGACTGTGTGGTCAACACCTTTCCTGGAGCTGAGCCAGCTTCACAGGAGGCTCGGGGGATCTCTGCACAGGCCAGGGGGAGGGCCGGGTCTCGTGTGGGCCGGGGGGCGGCAGCTGAGGTCCAGGAGCTGTGGGGTTTCCCCTGAGGACAGGAGGCAGGAGACAGGGAGGCTGCTAGCACTCAGATCAGCTCCTGCTCAGAAGGAAGCTTCATCTCCTCCTGGCTGAACGCACACCTGGAGATTCAGGGACTGGGGTGGGGGGCTGTCACCCCTCACCTGCACCTCTGTGCAGGCGGCCAAGCCCCTGCGCTCAGCTGCGGGGCCTGGCAGCACCTCCTGACCCCGGCGATCAGGACTCCTGACTGCGGAGACTCGTCTCCAAGACGGGAGTCTTTTCTCTGAAATGTTTTGTTCTAAAGGTGAATCTTCATCCAGCTCAGTCAGGAAACCACTTCTGTTGGTTCACTGGGGTTCATCCCTAAACCCCTTCCCACCCCTGAAGCACTCCTGTCCCCTTGCTTAGCTCAGGCTGACTCTGCTGCAGGGCCCCCTGGATGTTCCAGTGCCCTCGGAAGGTAGCCGACATTTGTGGAAGACTGTCAAGCTTCAAGGCAGTGAAATGCCTGGGACCCAAATATCTGAACTCTATGGAAAGGAGGCCTCCCGATGGACGTGAGGGTGGGTCCTGACCACTCGCACTCGAGCCACGTGTCACAACCCCTGGAAGTCTGCATCTTCCAGAAAGGGACTTCCCTCTTCGCCGTGAGCTGCCATCTGAAGTGGCAATTCACTGCCCTAGACCAGGGCTGCTGAGTGGACGAGCTCAGGGGCTCCTGTAGGGCAGTGTCCCCTCCCTCACTGGGCTTTGCTTCAGGAGCATGTCTGGAGGCTGTGTGATCTTACGTAAGGCTTTGTGGGGGTGTCTGGAGGCCGTGTGATCTTACGTGAGGCTTTGCGGGGGTGCTTGGCCACTGACATCGAAAGAGCAATGGGACAGATCTTGCCAGTCAGGCGCTCCTTCACATCATTTTTATTTCCAATTGATTTTGCGGACGTCACATGGGAAGATCAGTTCAAAAGACTAACGATCTTGACATTGATCTTGACACAGGATGAGTTCTGAGCCCTTTCTCAGAGGAAGGAGGGACCTCACCACCTGCCTCATGGGCCCCTGAACTGGGCGGAGGATGTGATGGGTGGAATCTTCTTGCACCGGGCAAGTCATGTGCAGTGGAGTCCTAGATGCCCACGAGGGAAGAGGAGGCACAGGGCCTCTGGAATCACAGGGAACCTGGACGTTCTGGCACGCAGCCAATGAGAAAATCAAGTACAGGATGGGGGCTGCGGCTGGCAGTTGTCCTGATTTATCCTTGATTTATCCTGAGTCAGCAGCAAGCACATCTCTGTTGATCATAGCAGCCACCCTGGCAGCAAATCACACCTGTGGCATTTTGTTCAACGTGGGGCAGCATGTTTTACGAGAGAAGCGTGAAGCTAGAATACGTCCAGAATGAAACAACAGCGAGACAAGCGCCCTCGAGGCCTGTCCTCCGAGGAGGCGACAAGCGTCTCAAAGCCTGTCCTCTGAGGACTCGTTAAGGGACTGGATTGATTTGCAATGAGATGAAAAAAAGGAAACCAACGCTCCTGAGGGGCAAAGTGAAGGTCACAGTCGGATCAAGAGAACTGTTTACAAATCATGCAGCTATTGGGTAGCGTGTGCCACGGCTCTGAAATAACAGGATCAAAGGCGAGAGGTGAGAATGAGCTCAGAGCTGCCCAGCGGGTCGTCCACTGCCTTGGGGTGGACGCGGCCGGTGGTCACACACAAAGTCTCGAGATTCATAAGCCACAGATGTTTGCATTCTGACCACCTAACTAAAGTCCCATCAAGTAAGAAAAGATACTCCTTAAACCTGTGGAAGTAGGAAGTAGTGCTGAAAACATAAATACACACGCCACACACATCCGTGCTTTCCATACGCTGCAGGCCACAGCACACGGCAAAGTGCTTCTCTGAGCACGTGTAGCATCAGAATTAGCTGCGGGGATGCTTAGGAGCACAGCCTTTGGGCCGAGCGAGTCTCCCCTGTGTCTGCCACCCTCTCTTTGCTCTGGGTTCTGTTGCGACTCTCATGTCTGTTAACACAGATAATAGCTCATGGAAACACCTCGGTCAATGACCTTCAGAGAATCGCCGGTGGGTGCCCTCAGTTCTGCGCTTTCTCACTTCTGATGGGCAGAGGGGCCAGCGCAGCGGAGCACAGCCCTTTCCCTCCCGCCTCTGTGCCCCCCCCGGCCCCGCCTCCCTGCACACGGCCCTTGCTCTCCACGTGGATCTTCTCTGTGAGGGGCAGTTCCTCAACGCACAGGCGTCGGCTACATCTGGGCGACCCGTGTAAGTGGAGGCCAGAGGTATTTTCATTCCTTTAGAAATGGAAACAGGCTGGCGCAAGACCATCTTCTCTGAGGCTGAGGGCGGCGGGGAGAGTTTGATACTTAGATGCTGTGAGTGACTCTGTGGACAGAATCAGCGTAATTGGAAGCAGGCGTGGACCAAGCACCAGGCACCATCGTACAGTTCCCTCAACCCCTCCTGAGCTCTGGGCTCCTGCCAGGTCACGTGATGGTCCCGTCCGCCCCGCTCACCAGCCCGTCCTGGAGTGCAGCCTCCTCCTCCTCCTGGTCCTGATTCTGGCGTACTGAGCGTAGAGCTGTCTCCTCCTTTGCTGATTGCCCAGCACCCCCGGGCTTGGCCGCTCGGGGCCCCCGGCAGCCCAGCTCTGTCAGGTGGCGACCAGCCAGGTGTCCGGAGACCTCACTGGGGCCACTTGCCCGCTGGTAGGTCGGTGCGCTGGGCCTCACTTTGTGCAGATGCAGCCTCCTGTGCCCACATCAGGGCTGCTCCAAGTCACTCTGCTTGTCCAGCCTCAGGAGCACAGCTGGATAACTGCTGCCCCTCAGCTGTGACCAGAGCAAGTCAGCGGCCTTCTTCAAAATCTGTTTTCTGCAACAGCAGTGTGGCCCTAAACTCACTCGGGAACGGTTGAAGACAGCCATCCGTGCTGAGGCAGGGTCGCCAGAATCAGGACAGGGGACAGGGGACAGGGCGCAGGGGACGGGGCTCCTAGTTCACAGCGAGAGTGACCGAGCCGCAGAGCCGGTGTGATTCGTGGGCTCAGTGTGTGCCCGCTTCCCGTTGGGGGCTTCAAAAGCTTAATCAAAAGGGAATCCAGTCTCCTGGGAAGTGTCACAGCTGGGCGTTTAGGCAGTGGACACTTCAGCGTCAGCCCTGGTGATCAGCTGGATCCAGGTCACCAGGGTGCCCCTTAGACGCGGCAGAACCGTGCCACAGAACTGAGAGTGCTTGCGTCCTTTGCTAAGTTTTAACAAAGCCCAGAGGGTTCTATTTCCCTGGTGGCTCAGATGGTAAAGTGTCTGCCAGCAATGTGGGAGACCCAGGTTCGATCCCTGGGTTGGGAAGATCCCCTGGAGAAAGAAATGGCAACCCACTCCAGTACTCTTGCCTGGAAAATTCCATGGACTTAGGAACCTGGTAGGCTACAGTCCATGGGGTCACAAAGAGTCGGACACGACTGAGCGACTTCACTTTTCACTTTCAGAGGGTTCTAGCCCCTGGTCATCCAGGATTTGTACTGGCTTTTGTGCCAAATTCACGCTTCCCTGAGCGTTTTGCTGACGCTGGGGTACACACTGAACGTCTGTTTTCTTGATTCTAACGGAAAATGCTGGCAGTGGGGAGCAGAGGGTGCTGAAAGGGGAGAACAGGGAAGCATAGATCTTATCCGGAACCTCTGCAGGCACGCTCAGCCTGCGTGAGATCAACCATGAGATTAAGTTAAAAAGCGTAGTCATTTAGCCAAAACCAGTGCTTTGTGTTTGTTTCTGTTGCATTGGCCGTTTGGGGTCAAGTTCAGCCTCAGGACAGTTAGGCCTCCCTCCCTCTGGGCCCCTGGAATGGGGCCAAGAACCTTCTAATTGATTGTTTAATTACATAGGTTTCCAAGTTACAGCAGCTTGGAGCCTCTCCATGATTTATTCTGCAAAATAAAAACCTCTCTTTCCCTGCAGGTCTGTGCCAGGAGTAAATAACCCTCCTGATTTAGGAGACTGGACACCATCTTCTAGAAAGAAGCTCACAAGACCAGGGCGGGTGTGACTCAGCCGTGGTGCTCTTGACAGTAAGTTCCATCTTGTTTGTTTTCAGTTTTGATTCCTATATATATATATCTCCAAAGATTCTCTTGATAAAATACAAACGCATGTTTTCAGTCTTAATTCATATACATATACATATATATATATATATATATCTCTAAAGATTCTCTTGATAAAATACAAACGCATTTTGGAAAAGTCAGACAGTTTTGAGAGGCTGGCCGTGGGGAAGCTACAAGGCCGTAGGGCCTGGAGTGGATGGGGGCTCTGGCCGGAGCCCATCCTGCAAATATGAGGACTCGGGGGGCAGCCCCCAGGGCCACACATTCAGAGACAGAGGTGAGAGCGTTCGGAGTTAGACCGCGTGGCTCGTGCTGGCAAAGCACAGGGGTGGGGCGGAGGAGGTTCAGGCCTCACAGGCAAGACCTTGAGGGACCCCTGGGGTCTCGCCAGGCCAGGGGGACACTGAGCCTCTCTGGGATAAGCCTGGAAGGACTCTGGGGACTCTGAGGGGTTCCCGGTGGCCCTGGGCTCGGGGTGTGTCAGGCAGGAGGTGACTGCCCCCTGGTGGGAACCTGGGTCGTGCTGATGGGAAGGGGGTGCTCTCACAGGGGACTGGAGGACACGCTGGCTTCAGACAGAGGGAACGGTTGACTCTGCCTGTTTGTCTTGACTTTTTGTCAGCGGGGAGGAGCTGTTTAGAAAAACAAAAGGACGAAACGGATGAGGAGGTTTCGGGCAGAAACAGACAAGAAGCAAGGGACCCCGCTGGAGTCTGCGGAGGCGGCAGGCTTTCAGCAGGGGCTCTGGCGAGGGGTCACCAGGAGAATGTCCAGAAGGCAGGCCTGCCCCTGGGGGTCCTTTCAGGGAGCGCGTCCCCGGGCCCGGCCTGTGTGAGGGCCAGGGCTGGCCGTCCTGACCGAGACCACAGGGGGCTTCTCCGGGCAGCAGGAACGAGGCCTCAGCCCGAGTCTGTGTCCACTCCGGGCACCAGGTCAGCCTCGCACCGACTTGTCTCTGAGCCAGAGTCCCTGAAGGGCTCTCAGGGCGACCCCCGGGCTCTGGCCCTTGGGGCCTCCCTGTGCCTGTTGGCGCCTCCTGTGTTTCTGCCCTAATTTATCTGATTTGGCAGATGGCCTGGGCTGGAAAAAGCAAATGATTGGTTGAGAGCCTGAAAACGATCATTCCCTTTCCCCTAAAGAGAACTAAGAAAGCTGAGTGAAGAGCTATCGTTTCCACGTGAATGTTTGACAAAGAGAAATTTGAAGTTTCTCGTCTAAAATTCTACATTCTCAAGTTAGCTGCATCTATCTGACACGTAAAATTACACTTTGTTTTCTAAGTTTTTACCAGTCGATAAGTTAAAGGTTAAACAGTATGGCTCGGAGGTGTGAATGTGCTTGCAATTTACTACCAACAGCTCATTAATCACGCAGCCGACATGAGCGAATTTCAGAGAGGTCTGGAGTGAGCGCACTTGGCAAGTCACAAGGGGTGACGCTGGTACTTTTTCTTAAACTTTCTTTTAAACTCGCAATCAAAGTTTCCTGTGATGAATGGAGCTGAACTGACTCGGCATCCCCTGCCCTCGTGGGCAGGGCAGCACTGGACGACTGTGGTTGAGGCCGCTCGTGGTCCAGGTGGGGCCCTGGGGTGGGGCTGGGGCTCCGGGGCTATTCAGGAGGACAGCCAGGAAGGCCGGTCTTCAGAGGGCTGCTCTGCTAGGGGAGGGCCGCAGGAAGGAGACGGAAGCCTAGTGTGCCTTCAGGCAGAAAATCCTGGACCTGCCAGGAGCCTGTTGTGCTAGGTGCTGGGCGTGCAGGGGAGAGGTGAGCTCGTTCTCGTCCCCGAGTCCTGCCCGCGGCACCGTGTCCAGGGCACAGTGAGTCACAGCAGGGCTGCACGTGTGCCACACTAGAGGCAGTCACACCAACGTCTGCCGCTCCTCTGCCCGCCCCTCGTGAGGGTCTGCAGGGTGGAGAACTTGGTCGCGTCGCCCACCATCCAGGAGCCCAGTTGCTCATTCCCAGGGGGTCTGTGTCCTGGAGCCCCAACCCTGCCCACTGCCCTGGGACGCAACCTGCCCACCCGGCTGGGTTCCTAGAGGTCTGGTCGTGGGCACAGGAAGTAAGTGCTGTTTGTGGATCTCAGAGCTGCCCGCATGGTAAGCCAGCCCTGGGAAGCTAGGGCACAAACCGGCAATTCACATTCTCACATGTTTTGCAAGAAAACAAAAGTACTGATAAAGAAATGATCTTCACCTTTGTAGGAGAAAAAGAGTCTAAGCTGTTACTGTGTTTGGTGATTTGAAAATCCGGCACCAAGCGTAGGAGACGGCGGTTCCCGCGCCCCTCGGGGCCCACCAGCGCTGCGCCACCAGGCAGCCTTCCATCAGCCCGCCAACGAGCCTGTCAGGGCTGGGTGCCTGTGGACGTCCCGGCTGGACTCGGGCCGCACCGGGACAGACTGAGATGGTCTCACAGTTCTGGGCTAAACTGTAATTCTTCCGGGGAATGCAAAGCATTCTGAAGGCCGTCGTGGCAAGGATGGAAAAACGCATCTGTGAGGGGTGGCCCCCTGCCTCACACCTGGGCCCCTGTGACTCTGACCTGGATAGCAGGCTGCATCCCGGGGGGCACACTCGTGCCCCTGGTGAGGTCGGCGGGGCCCCGGGGCACCCCACCCTCCGCCTTCCCCCCGGACGGTTTCTCCTGAACGACCGTCTCCAGCTCGCGCGCTCGGGCTGCCGCTGGAGTTACAGGCCCACAGGGCGCTCCGTGCCCGGCACCTCCGCGCATTCCGTGTGCTCTTACAGACTCCCCTGAGCTGCCCTGTCACCCCGGGGACCTGGGCCTTCGAGAGGCTCAGGGCGGTGGCTGACAAGCTGGGCCCTGGGCCCCCAGCACCTCCCGCCACTCAGCCTGCGCTCCGCCTGCGTCTGGAGCACAGAGCAGGGAGCCTGGAAGGCACAGACGGCCTTTCACCCGCAGCCCCAGAGCCGTAGCAGAGCCTCTTCGCCACAGAGGGAGCCCAGCTCCCTCCCTCCTGAGCACAGCCTTCCAGCCGCTGCTAACCTCGACCCCACAGCGACATTAGCGGGATGAAGAGCCCAATTAAGTTCTAATAACCCCTGTGAGGCCCCCCAGGTATGACTCACTTGCTAATTAGATAAGCAACGGGATTTGTTCTGAGCACCGGCTGGGCAAAACACGGCCCGATCCCATCTCTGTAAAGGTTCAGAATAAATTAAAAAGTCTTTAGAAATAAAGTCTCCACGGTTATCAAGGATGAACTTCTCTCGAGGCCTCGGCGAGGTGGGGGATGGAGGCCCGGCATTCTGGCCTGCCCCCCATTCACAGACGGGGCCCTGACCTGGGAGCTGAAGCCACAGACAGCCCTACTCCGTGGCGAGCGCCGCGTTAAGGCGGCCTCGCGGGCTGCTTTCCCTCAGTGAATACAGAAGTGCTCCTTTCACAAATGTGATACTGAGCTGGCAGCAGAACGCGGTGAGGGCAAACCAGGAAAGGCAGGAAGGCCCCCGCTACAGACGGAGCCCCTCCCCGCCCCGGCTCCTCTCAGGCACACCCTCTCCCAAGACCTTGGCGCCTTTTTGATGACAGACCCTTAAATCCGAGAGGAGAGTGGAGGAGCAAGCTCTGAGGCCCAGCCTGTGGACAGCCCAGGAAGCCAGCCTGGAGGAGGGGGAGGTGTCGTGTCCAGACCAGGTCTGACGGACTCCATGTCCGGTGGCGGCTGCAGGCCAGGCCGTGGGGTGGGCACTCTTAGAGGAGCTGGACACATGTCTTCTCAAATGTGGCTGAAGGTCTGAGCGCTCAGGATGTGCCAGGACCAGGACCCGGAGGACGAAACCAATAGGCAGGAGCTGGCTTCAGAGGGAGACTTTTCACCCGAGGTAGAGGAAGAGAACCGGAAACCCGCAGGGGAGGCCCCAGGGTCTCAGGGCACATCGCTCTCATCTCAGAGCAGGGGCACCAGAAGCCGTCTGGGCCTCGCTGTGGGCCATCCTGCATGTCTCATCCTGGAGATGAGGAAAAGCAGGAAATGGAGAAAGTCCCCAGTCATTCCGTTCCCTGACTGTATTCAAGTCCTCTGTCCCTTCAGACTGAGGGTATCAGAAGCAAGTCTGAAGGAATAACTCAGCCAGAACCTCAGATTATCTCTGAGATGATTCATAAAATCCAGGAGAACAAGAGGTCAGACCCACAGGGGATCCAGGCTGGGATCATCAGACGTGGGCTATATGAGAGCTGTGACAGCAAGTACAGGAAGTGCACTGAAGCGGAAAGTCTGGGCAGGAAACTGGCAGCTGTGATACGAGAGGCTCCCTGGGCTGAGGCAAGGGCATGGGGAAGGGTGATCCTGGCACAAACTCTGAGTGATGGAGTTTTGGGGTCTGACGGCCAGCACGCGGGTTGCAGCAAACAGCACCGCTCTGTGTGCCTGGAACTCATAAAGGAATAAACCTTTCCCACAACACCGACAAGGGAACAAAGAATAATGCTGACTACCTGAGGCGATAGGCATGTTGAATAGCTTGATTGTGCTGATCATTCCAAGATGTGTGTGGGAATCGAAGCATCGAACTGCGCGCCTCAGAAAGACACCATTCTTGTCAGCTGCACCTCAGGCTGGGAAACGCAGACCAACAGAAGGCGGTGCACGAGCCCTCAGTGCACTGTTGGGCTTAAAAATACATCGTCAGTAACTAATAGAAAAGGCACGCAAGGAGTCACCAAGGAATGAAGCAGCTGATGCGCTTTGGGTCACATTCTTGCAACGCGCCACGTGAAAGGGCAAAGAGAAATTACACCAGCTGACTCAGGAAAAAGCGCTTGATAAAATGCCATATACGTATAAATATTAAAACATTTGATACATCTGATATGTATATCACACACACACAATCAACAGCATCAATGAAAAGGATGTGGGAAACTAGGAACCAAAGGACACGTAAAAAGCTACAGCAAAGCCGCAGTTGGCTGTACAGATGAAACTCTTCTCTTTCAAGGTCAGGAAGGAGACCAGAAAGTCACCATCACTACTGATGTTTAACTAGCATGGGGGAAAAAAAAGCAAGATTAAGAAATAATACATGAGAACCGGAAAGGAAAAAGACAGCGACCCTTCTATGTAAATAACCTGATTATGTATGCAGAAAATCCAATAAAGTAAACAGATAAACTTGAAAATTGATAACTAAATTTAGCAAGACATTGGATAAAGATCAACATACAAAAGATTTTACCTCTCAGTTCAGTTCAGTCGCTTAGTCGTGTCTGATTCTTTGCCACCCCGTGAATCGCAGCACACCAGGCCTCCTTGTCCTTCACCAACTCCCGGGGTTTGCTCAAACTCATGTCCATTGTGTCTGTGATGCCATCCAACCGTCTCATTCATCCTCGGTCGATCCCCTCTCCTCCTGCCCTCAATCTTTCCCAGCATTAGGGTCTTTTCCAGTGAGTCAGTTCTTCCCATCAGGTGGCCAAAGTATTGAAGTTTCAGCTTCATCATCAGTCCTTGCAATGAATATTCAGGACTGATCTCCTCTAGGATGGACTGGTTGGATCTTCTTGCAGTCCAAGGGACTCTCAAGGGTCTTCTCCAACACCACAGTTCAAAAGCAGCAATTCTTTGGTGCCCAGCCTTCTTCACAGTCCAACTCTCATATCCATACATGACCACTGGAAAAACCATAGCCTTGACTAGACGGACCATTGTGGGCAAAGCAATGTCTCTGCTTTTTAATATGCTGTCTAGGTTGGTCATAACTTTCCTTCCAAGGAGTAAGCGTCTTTTAATTTCATTTACCTCTACATATCAGCAATAAATGATTAGAAAACACGATTTGAAAGATACCTTTTTAGGGACACAAAGAGTCAAATATTAGCAACACATCCAACGAAAGACGTGTAAGGTCTTTATGACAAAACCCAGAAAGCATTACAGAGCAAATCTAAAAAGGCCTGATTGGATTGGAAGCCTCAATAATTTTAAATATGTCACTTTCTGCAGCGTTTTATAGGTTTAATATAAAATCTTAGCATAATCTATAAGGCTAAGAAAATCTTGTGGAGGAACAAATTTGGAATAATTGTAGACTCACAAAGCTACAGTAATTAAAAGCCAAGGAATTGTCACAGCGTGGATGATAGACCCAGGAACAGAATGGACAGGGAAGCTCACGGCAGCGGGACGTTCAGCTGAGGGCAGTGGACACCTCAGAGAAGCAGCAAAGCGCAGCCTTCCCAGTGAACAGGTCGTTCTGAAGAATTATAGTGTGGCCCTAGCTCTCAGCATCAGCAAAACCCTCCCAGCGGAGAGTAGATGTAAATGTGGAGGCAAACAAGGGCCGCCTGGAAGGTGACAGGCATCTGGGCTACCTCGAGGAGGAACCCTCTATTAACAAACAGAAAAGGAACCAGCCGTCACGGGAAGGAGTGATAAAGGGGCCATGTGAAATTATGAAAGTCTGTCCATAAAAATACTGTCAGAAAAGATAGGCAAGACAGTGTAGGAACAGATATCTGCAAAGCTCCTGTCCATATTCTAGCGAGCACTCTCGTGCGACAGTAAAAAACGATGGGCTCTCCACGGGCACAGTGTGATGGTGCTGGCCTGGCCGCCAAAATGGACCTTTGCTGAGCGGAGCACGGAGCATGGGTTCAGCAAGGACACGGCCACTGAGCCTCGGCAGGCGGCCGTCCTCCCCCCGGCACGGCTGAGCCCAGATGACCACATCACGAGTGTGTGATTCATCTTTACAAGGTTCAAAAATACACAAAACTAACCCACGATGATGACGACGGAAGCCAAGTGATAGTTTAGGGAGGCAGGCGCGTCATGATGCGAGAGGTCTGGGCTCCGACAACATTTCGTTTAAACATGCTTTGAGCAGGGCTGCCGTCAGTCACTCAGCTGTCTGTTGGACACTGTCCTGAATGCACGAATTGAATAGCGCTTAATAGCAGATAAACTCATGAGAAAAATCAGGAAGCCGAGAAGGAGAAGTACCATGCCATGTGGAGCCAGAGATGAGGGACTAAGGGGGCCTGATGGGGTTAGGACCTTCCCCTAAAGCCCTTGAGGTCACTGGGACCAGGGCGATGGCTGAGTGGGCCTCAGTGTAGACGGGCTGGGCTGGACGGAGGTGGGCATCGGGCTGGGAGCCGGCCGCAGGGAGAAGTTTGTCTTCTCTTTGATGGGAGCAGGCTGCAATCTCCTTCAATCTAACTTTTGACTTTAAGAGTTTGTGCCACAGAATCACTGTGTTTATTACCATAATAATTCAAGAACTTAGAGCTGCTGTGAGCTGACATGGTGCATATATTTTTGTCTGAAACAAAGGAACTTAGTTTTTGCAAATTGTTAGAGACTTCAAAAAATGCATTTCATTTTCAGATGTATTGTCAAGGGCAGTGACTCACGGCTCAGGCTGGTTCAGAAGCGATCTCTAAAGAGAGGCACGATTTTTCCTGAATTTCATTTGCAAGGAGGCGGTGGCTGGCTCTGGGCCCCCACCCAGAAGGCCGGGTCTGACTCCAACAGCCCTGAGTCAACAGGCCCAGGAAGGGCACCATTGCTCACCCAAGGACCCAGGCCGGCTCGGGTCAGAGGGGCAGGGGGCACAGTGCTGGCCCTTCTTCTGCTGAAGATTGTGATTGGGTTTGAGAGTCACCCTTTGGCCACTGAGCGAATTGCCTCACCTATATTGCATTAAAGTACAATTTCCAACTTTTGCTTGAAGTCAATAGATGACTCAGCCCAGTGATTCACTGTGTCTCCTCACCTTCTTAATTCTGTTATATCCTGGAAGAATCATGCTTGAATATTGATGGAAACCCTTTGAAGTCCTGAGGCATCGTGCTTTCTAAAATAAGGTCACTTCTTTTTGCTAATATCTGACCTATGAAAAGTCTCTCCTCAAAATCTGTACAAACGGAGATGACAGGGTCGTTCGTCACCTTCTTGGGCAGGTGTGGGCTGATTCCAGGAAGCTGTGGCTGCACATGGAGCTCTGATGAGGCCTAGGGGGTGGTGAGACCCCAGGTTTGGGGAATCCAGGCTGGAACGTTCCAGCTGGGGGTGGGGGTAGCTGTGTCCTGGGCCGGCTGGTCTCCCCAGTACAGGGGTGATGCCGCATCAGGGACCTCAGACCAGCACGGGGGCTGAGCTGGGTGCAACACACCGTCCCAGGGCCCACGCCAGGGCCGCGGCCCTCGCAGCCTTAGTGATGAGCGTGAGCAGGGCCCATGCCAGGGTCACAGCCTTAGTGATGAGTGTGAGCAGGGCCCACGCCAGGGCCGCGGCCCTCGCAGCCTTAGCGATGAGCGTGAGCAGGGCCCACGCCAGGGTCACAGCCTTAGTGATGAGTGTGAGCAGGGCCCACGCCAGGGTCGCGGCCCTCGCAGCCTTAGCGATGAGCGTGAGCAGGGCCCACGCCAGGGTCACAGCCTTAGTGATGAGTGTGAGCAGGGCCCACGCCAGGGTCACGGCCCTCGCAGCCTTAGCGATGAGCGTGAGCAGGGCCCACGCCAGGGTCGTGGCCCTCGCAGCCTTAGCGATGAGCGTGAGCAGGGCCCACGCCAGGGTCACAGCCTTAGCGATGAGCGTGAGCAGGACCCACGCCAGGGCCGCGGCCCTCGCAGCCTTAGCGATGAGCGTGAGCAGCTCTGGCACAATCCGTTCAGCAACAGGAAACACAGGCCAGTCCACTGAGCTTCTCCACTCAGGAAGGGAGTGGTGACTCTAGGCCTGGCCTAGGAGGTCGGCTAAATCACAGCATCACAGCTGGTCAGCACTAACTTACCGCAGATAATTCTAGCAAGGTCGGCACGGAGGTCTTCCCATTGGCGCCATGCTTGGTGACCAGGAGCGGAACTCTCTGGAGCTGGCTTATGCAGAGACGAGGACTTATCTGAAGGCTTGTTTCTGAGGCACTCGGGGACATGAGTCTGAGCAAACTCTGGGAGTTGGCAGTGCACAGGGAGGCATGGCGTGCTGCGGTCCAGGGGGTCGCAGAGTTGGGCATGACTGATGACGGGACTGACTGACGGCCGTGTGGTGCACCAGATAGTGCTGGGACTGAGAGACAAGCAAGAGCCAGATTTCAGAGATGCTTATCCCTCGAATCCTCTTCCCTTTAATGCAGACTTTCATAAAACCCATTGGTTTCTCTTTTACACAAAACTCTTTTAATATTCATCTGCAGCAGCCTTCCCTCTCCTGACTCAGGCAGCAACCTCACAAAGGCCAAGGGGTTAAGAGGTTGAGACCACAGTGAGTCTCAGCGGAGCAGCTCGCTCTACACGGGCCTGACGTGCATGGAAATGCTGTGCTCAGATGTGCCAACTGAAACAGCTGCTCTTGAGCTGGTGACACCCTGTGGTTGCTAAGTGCTCGCAGCACAAGGAGCACTGGGCCCCCGCGTGGCCAGGTGGGGCCAGTCCCCCGTCTCCAAGTGAGGGGTCAGGGCGCCCAAGGAGAGGGGCCTGGGTAGATGCCAAACACAGAATTTTTTCTCCACATGTTAATTCTTCCCCAAAATGAAATTACATGTTTAGGCAAAGTGTGCACAAAATCTGGAGAGGCAGCCTCCTTTAAAAGTGCAGAGGGGCTCACCCAGAAAAACCTTGCAAAATGTTTGACGCCATGTAAGAGAGCCTCAGGCTGGTTAACAGAATAGAAAAATCTGAATCAGTATTTATTTCCTCTGAAACTCTTTCTGATACTTTTTCTTATTTTCGCTTAGTGTGCATGGAGTATGTTGCTTGACTGTAACACTAACACAAGTTAAAGCCATGGAGACATTTTCTCTTTGGAGCTAAAACCCTTTCCACAGCAAGTCAATTACAGATCCCGGTTTAGCTGTACCTCCCAGGGTCTCCTTGCCGCCCAGAAAAGAGGAGACACCGACATCCCTGTCCCTGTGGAAAGAGGGCTCTCACCTCTGCCGGGGAGGGTGTTATCAACCCGGTTTGCAAAGGGTTACATGAAAGCTCAAGAAATTTAAGTAACTCAGTCAGCTCACCTCCAGCAGCCACACTGTCTCAGCACGGGGCCAGGTGTACGTGTAGTCAGTTATCACTGAGAAACACCCCGTGATGGGAAGGCTGCGGGTGAACCTGAACCCAGAGAAGGTGAGTGAGGACCGTGGAAGGGGAGAGAGGACCAGAGAAGGTGAGTGAGGACCGTGGAACGGGAGAGAGGACCAGAGAAGGTGAGGGAGGACAAGAGAAGGTGAGAGAGGACCAGAGGAGGTGAGAGAGGGTCAGAGGAGGTGAGAGAGGACTAGAGGAGGTGAGAGAGGATCAAAGAAGGGGAGAGAGGGTCAGAGGAGTGGAGAGAGGACAAGAGAAGGTGAGTTAGAGCCAGAGAAGGTGAGTGAGGACTAAGAAGGTGTGTGAGGCCCACAGAAGATGGGCTAGGACACAGGCCAATAGGGAGCTTGGTGTATCACCTGACTTCTTTCATTTGAATGCTCTGATCAATTAAGGTTCTAGAAGAGGTGAGTGTTGAGACAAGGGGATTGAAGGTTAAAAAAAAAGGTTCTGGTTGTGGGTCTGTGGTTGGGAGTTTATGTAAGTCTTGGTCCCTTCACATTCAGTGTCTGACGCTCCCTTTGAAAGGAATCCTCTGGACATCAGTATGGAAGCACCATGAGGATCAGGTGCAGGTTAGACAGTGTAGATGCCCTGAAGCCGAGAACTGGAGAAAAATCCCCCCAGCTGTGCCCAACCGAAGGCCCCATGGTCACATGTACAGCTCCCTGCCGGGAAACAAGGAGACGCAAACCAGGCTGTCAGGGCTCAGCGGTCCCTGCCCCCAGACAGCTGGGTCCTCCTGACCTGTGCAGGATGCAGCGTCACACATGACAGGGGAAGCATGGGCTGATCCAGCATCTACTCAAAAGTATGTTCCCTTACACAGTAACATCTTTGACTTGAAAAGTTATGGGGTGAGGTTTCATCAAAGCTCACTGAGAAGTCAATTCATGCCTAAGTGAACCAAAGGCTCGAGAAGAAGCTAGGTTCTGCTCAAGCAGATTCCACTGTTGCTTTAAGAAGAAACAGCAAAGTTAGGAAGATGTGCTTACTTGCTCTTGTTTGCTGAGGAATAAATAGATGCACTCTCTTTTGACTCTGACTACACTGGGCTTACAAAGGAGTAAGAAATTGGATCATTTGCATGATGCCGAATGACCACATCCTTCTTCTGAGCCCAGAGATCTGAGCACACGACTCTGAGTCATCCAGCTGCGCTGAGTCACGGCCACCCCTCCGGAAGCAGTTCTCAGGATAGCATGTCCGGCAGAGAGAAAACCTGTCCACGTCGTCAGTAAAGGCGAGAGGCGAGAGTGAGGCTCCGCTCTCAAGTGCTGATGTCTGATGGAAAGAGGTCGGATGCTCGAGGTGAGGCAGCTGGGGGCTGGGTTGTCGTTTTAATCACAGAGCCCAGGAAGCTCTGGCCTTCTCGGTGCTGTTGACGTTCAGTCGCCAAGTCCTGTCCGACTCTTTGTGACCCTTGACTGCAGCACATGAGGCTCCTCTGTCCTCCTCTACCTCCCAGAGTTCACTCAAATTCATATCCACTTAGTCAGTGATGCTACCAAACCATCTCAATCTCTGTCATCCCCTTCTTCTTTTGCCTTCAATAAATCAGGGTCTTTTCCAAAGAGCCAGCTCTTCACATTAGGTAACCGAAGTATTGGAGCTTCAGCATCAGTCCTTCCAATGAATTCAGGGTTGATTTCCTTTAGGATTGACTGGTTTGACCCTCTTGCTGTGCAAGGGATTCTCATTTTCTCCAGCATCACAATTTAGATGCATCAGTTCTTTGACATTCAGTCTTCTTTATGGTCCAACTCTCACATCCGTACATGACAATTGGAAAAACCATGACTTTGTCTATATGGACCTTTGTCAGTGAAGTGACATAGTTTCCTCCCAAAGAGCAAGCATCTTTTAATTTCATGACTGCAGTCACTGTCCACAGTGATTGGGAGCCTAAGAAAGTGAAATCTGTCCCTGCTTCCCCTTTTCTCCATCTAATTGCCATGAGGTGATAGGACCAGATGCCATGACCTTAGTTTTTTTGATATTGAATTTCAAGCCAGCGTTTTCATTCTCCTCTTTCATCCTCATCAACAGGCTTGCTACTAGTCATTTAAATGATCTGGTGAATAACAGCATTTGTCCCTTAGTTTCTGCTAAGATCCTTTAAAGCCATCTCAGTGAGGACAAAGGTCATACCTGCTTTGATGGAATTGTGTCCTGAGGTCCAAGTATGACATAAATGTTTAATAATTGTTTGCAAGTGAATGAATCGGCGTACTGTCAGTGTCCTGCTGGGGTGTCAACTCCCTGATTCATCTAGATTCTCTCTTCTGCATTCTTCTTGCAGCTAGTATTCCTTCTTGTGACCAGTGCTTCTGACATAATGATGGTGACAGCTGACACTTACTGTCCAACACCCAGCTCACCAAGCCCAGGAGGCAGGCATCATCATCACACTCCTTTCCAACTGCTGCAGACGCTCCGGGAGCTCGGTCGATGTCAGTGCAGCCTGCTCCATTCAGTAGCATGAGAGCTTGGCTTCCGTAGGCCTGACTCACACTAGGTGCTCTCACTCGCCTTCTGTGCTCCCACTCTGCTTGGTACTGTTAGGGCTAGTGCTACATTTAAGCACACTGTTTCAACAGCAAGGCAGCACCACACGCCTGTTAGAAAGCCCAAGTCCAGAGTCCCGTCGGCAGCACGTTTTGAGAAGGGTGTGTAGCAATAGGAACTCTCGCAAATGGTGCAGCCGCTTCGGAAGACAGCTGGATGGTTTCTTACACAGTAAACATGCTCTTACCACACAGTCCAATACTCGCGCTCCCTGATACTTACCCAAGGAAAAGAGATGCTGAAAAGAGATGTTCACACAAGAGCCTGCACGCAGATGTTTATTGCAGTTTTATCCATAACTTCAGAACTTGGATGCAACCAAGATGTCCTTCAGAGGGTGAACAGGTAAAAATAAACTCATATGTCCAAACACAATAATGGAATATTATTCAATGCTAATAATAAAGAAATCTGAGCACCAAATAACTGATGCTTTTGAACTGTGGTGTTGGAGAAGACTCTTGAGAGTCCCTTGGACTGCAAAGAGATCTAACCAGTCCGTCGTAGTGGAGATCAATCCTGGGTGTTCACTGGAAGGACTGATGTTGAAGTTGAAGCTGCAACACTTTGGCCACATAATGCAAAGAGCTGACTCATTGGAAAAGACTCTGATGCTGGGAAAGATTGAGGGCAGGAGGAGAAGGGGATGACAGAGGATGAGATGGTTGGATGGCATCACCAACTCAATGGACATGAGTTTGGGTAAGCTCCAGGAGCTAGTGATGGACAGGGAGGCCTGGTGTGCTGTGGTCCGTGGCATCGCAAAGAGTCAGACACAACTGAGTGACTGAATTGAAATGAACCGAATAAGAAATGAGTTATCCACCATGAAAAGGCATGGAGGAACTTTAAATATACATTACTAAGTGAAAGAAGGCTTTCTGAAAGATCTACACACTGCATAATTCCAACAGTATGACATTCTGGGAAAGACAGGACTATGAAGACAACAGGAAGGTCAGTGGGTGCCAAAGGTTTGAGGAGAAAATAGGCGGGACACAGAGGACGCGCAGCGCAGGACTCGACTCCAAGTGACACAGTGCCAGGGGACACGTGTCATTACACACTTGTCCAAACCTGCAGAATGTCAGCACCAAGGGCAGTGGTGATGTGCCCTTGTGGTTCATCCACGGGAGGAAATGCACTATCTGGGGGAGACGCCAGCAGCAGGGGAGGCTGTGCATGGTGGTGGGGCAGGAGCTTTATCTGAGCTCTCTGTACCTTTCTCTTCAGTATCTGTGACTCCAAACTACTATAAAACTGAAGTCTAAAGCAGAGGTCTGCTGCATGAGAACAGAGCATTCCATATGCTCACTGCATGTGCATAAATTCTAGGTACTCCATAATTCTGCAAACACACATCATCACACAGACACGGACATGCACACAGGTGAGCCGATCTGCAGGCTAACAAGTGAAGCCGCGTGCTGAATAACTGGCAACACGGTGAGAGCTTCATCTTTGGCGCCGCAGGTACACTGCTCACATCTGCTTAGAGACAGAAAGAGCCATGGTAACTTTTTCCTCAAAAAAGTACATCTCGGTTCTCGTCCACCTTATCCCAGGATGTGAGGAAGTGTTCTCAGGCGCAGACGTGAACCGGGCCCAGGCCTGCCACTCCCAGCTTAGATGCGGTGTGGGGCCTGCCCCCCGGGCTCTCTGCATCTCTGACGCCGTCATCTGTGTCACGTGTGCTGATCCGGAGCCTCGCGCTGTCCTGATGCCACTCTGGTCATTTGCACATTGTTTGAACACATTGTCCTCACGCAGCTGGCTCTTTATTCACAGGAGCCCAGCTGGCAAAGCAAAAATACACCCCGGCTACGTGGATCAGCTCCTCACTCCCTGCAGCCTTGGCTGAGAGCAGCCCGAGGAAAGAAATGCTACCTGTGAAGACCAGGCCTGGCTGGAGGAGCGCGGGGAGCTGAGCCACCCTGGACCTGGGGCCCGTGGACGCGGCTCAGCCCAGGGAGGACTTGTGCACAAGCCACGGCCTCCGCAGGCTCATCCTTCTGAGGTCAGGGTGCAGAGGAGGTGAAACCAGGCAGCGGTTGCCACCATCTAGATGGAGACGAAAGCCAGGGGGCTTCTGCCCACGTGGGAGCCCCCTTCTTGAGGCCTGGGGACAGGAGACTCTGCAGCTGAGTCAGAGTGTGGGCTTGCCCACCTCTCTGTTCATCTATTTCAGCATCCTTGACAAGCAGCTCGCCTTCCTGGTACATGTGTTTTTTGATCGCTTGGCTTCTACGTCTGTTTCTAGCTCATTTGATCTAGGGGCATGGTGACAAATATGCAATAATCATCAGTGACAAGAAATATTCTCACACCCCGAGACTGATCTCAGGATCAGGCTGACCTCAGGGAAGAATTGAATTATGCCAGGTTTCTATGATTTCTGCCTCAGAATCAGTAACTGGGCGGATACATTTCCCATTCCTCACAGTGAGAGACGAGTGAAGGTGATCTCACACACACACACACAGACACAAGTGTCCTACAGCACAGAACAGCCTTGTTTGTGAAATGCATGTGGATGACCACAAGACAGGGGATTTCGTCAGCGCTTTACCCCTGCCTCAGACCACAGCACAGCCTTCCCTTCTCAGATGCGAAAACCAAGCATCACCCCTTTTCTTATTCTAAGCATGTAACTGTCATCTTGATCTCCAAGCCCCAGACAGCACTGGACCCCCACACCTTCATCCTCTATTGCAAGTGGCCCTTATAGCTCTTTCTTCGACAAAGGAGTTCTTGTTCTTCTTATTAAGCAAACACAAGAGCCAGTAGAAATGTAAGAAAGGCTTACTATCGCTAGATTTCCAAGAATGAGAGTTCAAACAGCAATCGGCTGCTCTTCCCTTGCAGCCAAAATGGCTGAAATGGAAGGGAGAGCCACTCCCGGGCTGTGAAGATGGGAAAGTCACTGTTCTCTGTGAGCCTCAGTGGGATGTCAGGATGAGCTTTTAGAAGGACCTTTAAGAATGTGTGCTGATAATTTAAAAACTATGTACAACAGTGCCAGAAAACTTTTGTAAGGAAAAAAAAAAAAAAGAAGCAAACAAATATGTATGCTTAAAGAATAATTTTTACAGAATTTAAAAAAAAAAACCTGGAAACAAAATAAATTGCAATTAGTAAAAGAGTAACTAAGTGAACTATGATAAGTCCACACAGTAGAATTCTACTGGCACCGGAAATCATAATTAGAGATTGACTTGGAAAAATGCCAACAATATACTGTTAGGTGAAAAAGGTTTACAAAAGAGTAAATATAATAGAACCCTACTTTTGGAAACTATAATGTATACACACATTGACAGAATCTGGAAGAACACCACTACAATGTTAAGAATAATTATTTCTGGGTGATGAGATATGGATAATTTAATTTCAGTTTAGTTTACTTTTATTTATTCTTAATAGTCAATAATGAATATAAATTACCTCTGCAAGGAAAAAAAAAGTATGATTCTAGCAAACAGAATCCAACAACATATTAAAAAAATCATACATCTTGACCAAATGGGCTTTATCCCAGGGATGCAAGGATTCATCAATATCCAAAAATTAATCAATGTAATACACCACATTAACAAATTGAAAAATAAAAACCATATGAGTATCTCAACAGATGCAGAGAAAGCCTTTGACAAAACTCAACATCCATTTATGATAAAAAAAAAAAAACCCTCCAGAAAGCAGGAATAGAAGGAACATACCTCAACATAATAAAAGCTATATATGACAAACCCACAGCAAACATTATCCTCAATGATGAAAAATTGAAAGCATTTCCTCTAACGTCAGGAATAAGACAAGGGTGCCCACTCTCACCACTACTATTCAACATAGTTTTGGAAGTTTTGGCCACAGCCATCAGAGCAGAAAAAGAAATAAAAGGAATCCAAGTTGGGAAAGAAGAAGTAAAACTCTCACTGTTTGCAGATGACATGATCCTCTACATCAAAAACCCTAAAGACTCCACCAGAAAATTACTAGAGCTAATTAATGAATATAGTAAAGTTGCAGGATATAAAATCAACACACAGAAATCCCTTGCATTCCTATACACTAACAATGAAAAAACAGAAAGAGAAATTAAGGAAACAATTCCATTCATCATTGCAATGAAAAGAATAAAATACTTAGGAATATATATATACCTAAAGAAACAAAAGACTTATATATAGAAAACTATAAAACACTGGTGAAAGAAATCAAAGAGGACAAAAATAGATGGAGAAATATACCGTGTTAATGGATTGGAAGAATCAATATAGTGAAAATGAGTATACTACCCAAAGCAATCTATAGATTAAATGCAATCCCTGTCAAGCTACCAACGGTATCTTTCACAGAACTAGATCAAACAATTTCACAGTTTGTATGGAAATACAAAAAACCTGGAATAGCCAAAGCAATCTTGAGAAAGAAGAATGGAACTGGAGGAATCAACCTGCCTGACTTCAGGCTCTACTGCAAAGCCACAGTCATCAAGACAGTATGGTACTGGCACAAAGACAGAAATATAGATCAATGGAACAAAATAGAAAGCCCAGAGATATATCCACACACCTATGGACACCTTATCTTCGACAAAGGAGGCAAGAATATACAATGGATTAAAGACAATCTCTTTAACAAGTGGTGCTCAGAAAACTGGTCAGTGACTTGTAAAAAAATGAAACTAGAACTCTTTCTAACACCATACACAAAAACAAAATGGATTAAAGATCTAAACATAAGGCCAGAAACTATAAAACTCCTACAGGAAGACATAGGCAAAACACTCTCCAATATAAATCACAGCAAGATCTTCTATGACCCACCTCCCAGAATATTGGAAATAAAAGCAAAACTAAACAAATGGGATCTAATTAAAATTAAAAGATTTGCACAACTAAGGAAACTATAAGCAAGGTGAAAAAACAGTCTTCAGAACTGGAGAAAATAATAGCAAATGAAGCAACTGACAAAGAAGTAATCTCAAAAATATACAAGCAACTCATGCAGCTCAATTCCAGAAAAATAAATGACCCAATCAAAAAATGGGCCAAAGAACTAAACAGAGATTTCTCCAAAGAAGACATACAGATGGCTAACAAACACATGAAAAGATGCTCAACATCACTCATTATCAGAGAAATGCAAATCAAAACCACAGTGACGTATCATTTCACACCAGTCAGAATGGCTGCGATCCAAAAGTCTACAGGCAATAAATGCTAGAGAGGGTGTGGAGAAAAGGGAACCCTCTTAAACTGTTGGTGGGAATGCAAACTAGTACAGCCACTATGGAGAACAGTGTGGAGATTCCTTAAAAAATTGGAAATAGAACTGCCATATGACCCAGCAATCCCACTGTTGGGCATACACACTGAAGAAACCAGAATTGAAAGAGACACGTGTACCCCAATGTTCATCGAAGCACTGTTTATAATAGCCAGGACATGGAAACAACCTAGAAGGCCATCAGCAGATGAATGGATAAGAAAGCTGTGGTACATATACACAATGGAGTATTAGCCATTAAAAAGAATACATTTGAATCAGTTCTAATGAGGTGGATGAAACTGGAGCTTATTATACAGAGTGAATTAAGCCAGAAAGAAAAACACCAATACAGTATACTAACACATATATATGGAATTTAGAAAGATGGTAACAATCACTCTGTATGTGAGACAGCAAAAGAAACACAGATGTATAGAACAGTTTTTTGGACACTGTGGGAGAGGGCGAGGGTGGGATGATTTGGGAGAATGGTATTGAAACATGGATATTATCATATGTGAAATGAATTGCCAGTCCAGGTTTGATGCATGATACAGGATGCTTGGGTTGGTGCACTGGGATGACCCAGAGGGATGGGATGGGGAGGGAGGTGGGAGGGGGGTTCAGGATGGGGAACACATGTACACCCATGGCGGATTGATGTCAATGTATGGCAAAACCAATACGATATTGTAAAGTAATTGGCCTCCCAAAAATTAATTAATTAATTTTAAAAAATTAAAAAGATAAAAAAGTATGTATCCCTTAAAAATATAAATACATCTTGCAGCATGGTACATTAATTTTGACACATTGTATCAATTTTTCTAACATTATAACAAATATTAAAATAACCTGAGTCCTCCCTTTAATATCATAATTTTCTTCTATGTTGTCCAAAGGAATAAAAGTTTAAGGGTCACATTTTAGGACAGGCCAGTGTAGATTAACTCACAACTTCCTTTCATATTTACAATTTGGGTTCAGAATGTCATACTATATTTCTTCAGTATCCCTAGGGATTTGAATTTGACAGAAATCAGGGTTTGGGGCTCTCAAGTTTAATTGCTTTTAAAAAATGTGTTTTTTTAATTGAAGGACAATTGCTTCACAGAATTTTGGAATTGGTTTGCAGCATCACCCCCAAAATCTCCAGCTGTAACACACAAAGCTTGAGCTTTGCAGAGAAATCATTCTGCCTTGTCCTGCCTTCCTTCAGTCAGTGTGCCAACTGAAGGTTGGCCCCTGTCATCTACCTCTCATCAATTAAATAACAAGCTGTCCTGACCTCTGACCTTCAACCCCCTGAGAGGAGTTCAGGGTGGAGATCAGAAATGAGGCCCTTTGTGCTCTGGGAAAAACTGGCAGAACAGTCCTTCATATTGATAGATATTTCCAAAAGATGTAATGATCCTAATTCTTGCATCTCCTCATATCTAGAAAAGCACTAAAATCCTTCATGGTGATGTCTGCTTCTCGTGACTAGCAGCAGCCTTCTGGGGAAAAAAAAAAAAAAAACAATGTGTTTGATTGCGTGTATTTCCCACTTTGCCAAAATCGTGTATACACTGACCCCTGCCCTGCCTCTGTGGGGCAGTTCCTCAGAGCTTTCTGAAACGCTGTCTCCCAGGCTATAGTCCTCATTTTGCCCCCAATAAAACTTTGCTCACAGCTCTCACATCCTGTGCTTTTTCAGTTGGCAGCGGGGCATCTGCAGAGTTCACTCACGTCCTGCCAGTGGCCATTATAATTTGTAGGATGAGGCCACGCGCAGCAGAGGAGCTAGACAGACAGACCTGTCACAGGAGCAGCTCAGGGTCTGGAGAGGACGCGAGACACCCACAAGTCCTGCGACTGTCGTCTGTAACTGGCTGGGGGTCCAGGGGAGAATTCCCGCATCTGCCAGGAGCCTAGGATGGGGAGCGAGGGGTCTAGGGGGCATCCACAGGGTCAGGGAAGGTGCTGCGTCCAGGACCCTGTGCTCCAGGGACCCCAAGTCTGAGAAGAGAGGCACTGCCTGGAGGTGGGGTTCTCTCTGTGTGCCTCCAGCCCATGAGGTCAAGGGGACACTCAGCCTCGGGCCTGGGGTCTGAGACTCAGCCACGACCCCAGGGGCAGGTGGCCAGTGGGACCCCAGGGGCAGGGGGCCGGTGGGACCCCAGGGGCAGGGGAACAGCTGCCTATTCTTTTCTTCTCTCTCTCTCTCTCTCTTTTTTTTTTTTCCTTAAAGAGACACTTTTCCCTCTGCACCAAGAAAATAAGAAATTGTGGTTCTGGAAATAATCACCATCTGCTCTTTTAAGGTCTGCACTTCATCAAGCCTGTTATGTTCCCTTTCATGAAAACTATTAGAAATTTTGCATTTGATGAAAAGTTTAAAAAGTCACTTTAAATGGAAGGGTTTTAATTCACATAATATTTAGGAGTGGAAACTTCCTTGTAAATTATGGATGGAACTTGGAAAGAATATGGGCTTTTTGGTTTTATAGAATATTCTTCCTTCTTTTAACCAAAGAGGAATTCAGAATCTTCTAGTTTTCAAGATTTTTCAGTATTTTGTTGCCCCAGCACAAGCAGTGAGGGTGTGCTTAGCCCTCAGCCTCAGCTGGACGTGGAGGCTGAGAGGTGAGGAAGCGGGTGGCTCTGTGCTTTAAAATAATAAACAAAACATCATTCCTAGATGTCCACTCCCTGGGCCTGGTTCTGACAGAGGGGCTGCCTGGGGACAGAAACAAGCCTGTAATTGGGAGCCTCATCGAACAGCCCTCAAGAAACAAACAAGTCTGCCTCCTCATGATTTCTCTTTCTTTGTGCTCGATTTTGGAAGGCATGCAGATCTGTAAAAAACCAAGTTTTTAAAATGTTTGGCAAAATGTGCGTTTCTTGCAAAACTCCTGGAAAGGTCACCAAGACGAGGAAAAGCCCTTGAGCTCCCTGTGGGCTGCTTCTGTTCTGTTTTCTTGCTTTCTTTTCTTTTTTTTAGTATTTTGAAATTTGTTTGGGTGGGCCGAATGTTGCGTCAGGTACTCCTCTGAGAAGATGGCCGTTGGCTGGCATATGGGGTTGAGGACATGGAGAAGTTTGGTGTTCATGGCACGTTCACAAAGGCAGAACCTTTTCCAGCCAAGCTGTCTCGGGGACCGTGGTGCCAGCCGAGGGGCAATTGGCAGGCCTGGCTGGTGCAGCAGGCAACCTCTGAGGCTGGGCCCTACTGTCCCCTCCACCTGTTAAGGATCGGTTTCCTTCACTCTTTTGAGAGCTTGAATATTGTTTTTGTCTTTGAAATAATGGAGGAGCCCCAAGTGAAAAAGGCAGGAATCAAGACAAACAAAATTGGAGCCGCTTGGATGTGTCTCCCAAGCGCTGTGGCCCAGGCGGCCTTGAGCAGAGCCACTAGCCTGTCTCAGACAGGATGCGTCCACACAGCACCTTCATGAGGGCCTGAGGGTCTGCGTTTGCTGTTCTATTTAAAAGTAATACCTCTGGTTCACTGGGAGAAATATTAAATATAAACTCTGTGGGTTAGGTAGGTAACAGTGTTTGCTCCCTCACAGGGATACAGAGAAATGAAGGTTGTTTTATTTATTGCAACTCCGTTTTATTCCCAGTTCCAGTGGCTCCATGAGCCATCGGGCACAAGGACTGCAGAGACAGGAAACCGTCACTTATTAGGCTTAGGGTTGTGCTAATGGAGGTGCCCGCATCCACCCCTTCATGAAGGCTTACCCCTTCATGAAGAATAAATGAGAACTGCCAAAGCCAAGCTACTAACAAGTCAAAGCAAGGCGTTCGTGTCTTCCTCGTCCCTGGGGCCCTGGACAATCTCATGGACTCTGGCAGGACAGGCGGGCCTCTCAGTGCTGGGAAGGCAGGCACGTCACTGACTCACGCTGCGGGGAAGCAGGAGGCGGGGTCTCGGAGGAACTGCTGAAAGCAGAGAGCCCTTCTTTCCGCACTTCCTAATCTGTGTATTTTCTTTGAAAGACGCCAAGAACGACACAGCTGCATCCTCTTAAGACATTTAAGTCCATGGAAATGAGGGGGCTTTCAAAGTTTAATTATGGAACTAGCTGCAGACACATCTAAATAAGGGGAAATGAGTCTTCTAAAAAAGACCTTCTCTAAAAGGTTGTACAAATGCAAAGTTGTGTTCTTCAGACACAGGAATGCTGGGGTCTGAGGCAAGTGGGCAGCCTCAAGGGTGCATGTGTCCATAGCTCCTCACAGGTGACCAGGAAGGAGGCAGTGCCTGACTCGGCCAGGAAGAGTCCAGGCGGCAGTGTGGCCGGGGGTGTGGACCTCTAGGGGTCACTGGACTTCATAAACGACCCCCTGATATGTAGTGTCAGTGCCCCCCTCAAGCATCAGCAGGGGGGCCAACACCAGGATGTCCCGGGGAGCGAGACAGTGCCGCTGCCGCTCCGCTGCGAGTCAGGCGTTTCCTGGCCCCTAATGTCTCCAGGGAGATGCTGAGCCCCATCACCGCTGTCCTGAGCAGGAGAGGCCAGGCTGTCTTCCACACACCATGCTCTTCATTCCTCACCAGGCGTCCCTCCAGGGCAGCACATAGCCTGGGAGCCCAGGGACTCATGGATGCGGGTCCCCTCACAGTGAAGTCACGGAGGCGGGTCCCCTGACAGTGAGGGCGCAGGGGCGGGTCCCCTCACAGTGAGGTCACGGGTGGGTCCCCTCACAGTGAGGGCGTGGGGGCGGGTCCCCTCACAGTGAGGGCATGGAGGTGTGTCCCTTCACAGTGAGGGCGCGGGGGTGGGTCCCCTCACAGTGAGGGCGTGGGGGCGGGTCCCCTCACAGTGAGGGCATGGAGGTGGGTCCCCTCACAGTGAGGGCGTGGGGGCGGGTCCCCTCACAGTGAGGTCACGGGTGGGTCCCCTCACAGTAAAGTACATGGGTCACCTGATGCCTTTACCCATGCTGAGCACAGAATTCCACAATCTTCCCAGAATCTGGGAAGCCAGGGTCACTCCTCCGAGCTCTTTGGGGATGGGAAGGGTTCTGCTGGTTGTTGACCCCAGTAACTGGCCTAGATCGTTCAGAGACAGATGCATAGCAAGCATTCATAAACCCAACGCATGATCATGAAGGGGCTGCTTCACACCCGGCAGCTGCTCAGGACTCCACACGACGAGGATGTGGGGTGCTGGCTGACCACATGCTACCTCCTGAAGGAAGCCCAGGTATCAGAGTAGGAATTAATACAGCTTTAAATATTTGTGATTAGTTTGTGGTAGAAATGGCAACCCACTCCAGTATTCTTGCCTGGAAAATCCCATGAATGGAGGAGCCTGGTAGGTTACAGTCGGACATGACTGAGCGACTTCACTTCACTAAGAAATTATAAAACAAAAAATTTAAAAGTGGATTGGAAGCTTGAAACAACTATTGGAAATTCCAGGATTAAAAATTCAATATCTGAAATCAATAACTCAGTAAACTAGCTAGAAGAAACAATGAAACAGATGTCTAAGAGGCAACACCAAGAGCAAAGCGCAGAGAGAACCCAGGAGAGACTCGTAAGAGTAAAGAGCCAGGGCCGCCGTGCAGCAGGTGAGGCCACTTGTATCTGCATTTGATGTGCTTATAACCTGGGCTCTGGAAGCCCAGGAAGGATGGATGGAGAGGAGTGAGTACTTAAAAGATGAAAATTACTAAAAACTGATGAAAGACATCAAACCACAGATTCAAGAATCCCATAAACCCCAGTCAGAATAAGCACAAAAGAATAAACAATAAAGAGGGCATATCGAAATAATATTCCAAAAAGCAAAGATGAAAAGTCAAGCAGAAAATCTTAAAACTGGCCTTGGAAAGAAAAGACCTTTTCCATTTTATAAGAGCCGAGACTGAAACTGAGAGTTAACTTTTTAATACAAGCTGGAAGACGTCCTTCAAAACTCAGATAAATATGGTTGCAAATCCTATAGGCCATTTGGATATGCATTTCTGAAATAAAGGCAACATAGCAGGGTTATTTAAAAGTAGAGGGGGTTGAAAGAGAGCACAAAACGTTGGAAAAGACTTGTCAGTTGCCAGAGAGACACTGAATTCCAGTAAAAGGAGGTTCAGTTCAATAACTCAGTCATGTCCAACTCTTCACAACCCCATGGGCTGCAGCATGCCAGGCCTCCCTGTCCATCACCAGCTCCTGGAGTTTACCCAAACTCATGTCCATTGAGTCAGTGATGCCATCCAACCACCTCATCCTCTGTCATCCCCCTCTCCTCCCGCCTTCAATCTTTCCCAGCAACAGGGTCTTTTCCAATGAGTCAGTTCTTCCCATCAGGTGGCCAAAGTATTGGAGTTTCAGCTTGAACATTAGTCCTTCCAATAAATATTCAGGACTGATTTCCGTTAGGATTGACTGGTTTGATCTCTTTGCTGTCCAAGGGACTCTCAAGAGTCTTATCCAACACCACAGTTCAAAAGCATCAATTCTTTCTTCATAGTCCAACTCTCACATCCATACATGACTACTGTAAAAACCATAGCCTTGACTAGACAGACCTTTGTTGGCAAAGTAATGTCTCTCCTTTTCAATATGCTATCTAGGTTGGTCATAATTTTCCTTCCAAGGAGTAAGCATCTTTTAATTTCATGGCTGCAGTCACCATCTGCAGTGATTTTGGAGCCCCAAGAAATAAAATCTGCCACCGTTTCCACTGTTTCCCCTTCTATTTGCCATGAAGTGATGGGACCAGATACCATGATCTTCATTTTCTGAATGTCGAGTTTTAAGCCAGCTTTTTCACTCTCCTCTTTCACTTTCATCAAGAGATTCTTTAGTTCTTCTTCACTTTCTGCCATAAGGGTGGTGTCATCTGCATATCTGAGGTTATTGATATTTCTCCTGGCAAATTTGATTCTAGCTTGTGCTTCTTCCAGCCCAGAGTTTCTCATGATGTACTCTGCATATAAGTTAAATAAGCGGGGTGACATTATACAGCCTTGACATACTCCTTTTCCTATTTGGAACCAGTCTGTTGTTCCATGTCCAGTTCTAACTGTTGCTTCCTGACCTGCATACAGGTTTCTCAAGATGCAGGTCAGGAGGTCTGGTATTCCCATCTCTTTCAGAATTTTCCACAGTTTATTGTGATCCACACAGTCAAAGGCTTTAGCATAGTCAATAAAGCAGAATAGATGTTTTTCTGGAACTCAGTTGCTTTTTTGATGATCCAGCAGATGTTGGCAATTTGACCTCTGGTTCCTCTGCCTTTTCTAAAACCAGCTTAAACATCTGGAAGTTCATGGTTCACGTACTGTTGAAGCCTGGCTTGGAGAATTTTGAGCATCACTTTACTAGCATGTGAGAAAAGGAGGTTACTTTGAGTTAAATGCTGGGAAGGAAGATGGGAGATTACTTACTCCAGAGAATCAGCATTCAAAGCAGAGAGGGTCAGAGTGTGTTAGAAGTGTTT
Source organism: Redunca redunca (assembly GCA_006410935.1). Lineage (NCBI taxonomy): Eukaryota > Metazoa > Chordata > Mammalia > Artiodactyla > Bovidae > Redunca > Redunca redunca. Next base: position 493,956 of record SJYQ01095338.1, read on the forward strand.
GGATAAAGCCAAGAATGCAACAGCAATACAAATCTCTCTGCAACCAAACGGCAGTCCTACAGAGACAGAACTGAGAGGGAGAGGAGAGCCAGGGACCGTCTCAAAGCCTGGTGGGCACGTAAATACCAAATGGCAGTCTTACAGGGGCAGAACCGAGAGGGAGAGAAGAGCCAGGGACCGTCTCAAAGCCTTGTGGGCACATAAACACAACACAAGTGAGTGAGAGTCGCTCAGTCGTGTCCGACTCTTTGTGGCCCTATGGAGTGTACAGTCCATGGAATTCTCCAGGCCAGAACACTGGAGTGGGCATCCTGTCCCTTCTCCAGTGGACCTCTCCAACCCAGGAATTGAACCAGGGTCTCCTGCATTGCAGGCGGATTCTTTAGCAACTGAGTTACCAGGGAAGCCAAATATAACACAAAACGATGACAGAACTGAGATTAATCCGCCTACTTCAGTAAATGTGAATGCGCTCAACGCACCTATTGAAATGCTTTAAATTGGCTAACAGAGAAAGCTTCATTGCGACTTTGTATGTAAGAGACTCTTAAACCAAAAGATTCAAAAAGAAACAGCTGAAGGAAGGGTTGGCGTAGCGCAGGCTGGCGTCATGACCGCTCCCCAACTTCCAGGGCTTCCCGCACCGCCAGGAGCAGCTCACCAGGGCCCCAGACACACCGGCGCCTGCTGCAGCCTGCTCCTTCCGGGCCCGGGCCCTCGTCTCTAGGGCCCCAGGGCCGTCCCCTGCCCTCCCACCCCAGGGCCGTGTCTGCTTCCGAAGCTACGACCTCTGATAGCTCACTGATCTCTTCTCTACTTGTCTAATATGATTTAGCCAATTCCTTCAATTGCATTTTCTACCCTAAAATAGACAGAAAGCACAAGACAAGCAAAGAGTAAAGAGGAGATTAATTACGACACAAAGAGCAGACTAAAGCAGAAACACGTGCTGTGAAGTCAACAAAACATGCAGAAATTACAAGCTAACTTAATCAAGAAAACAGGAGAAAGACAAAGGAATTAAATTAGAAATGACAAGAGAAAAATAACCGTAAATCAGAAGAAAATTTAAAAATCCGAGATAACAACACTTGGTGCAATTTTATACATGTAAAATGTAAACACCCAAATAAACTAAAAATTTCACTTTGTAGTTTTATAAAGTTGACCATAGAGTCATTACGTTGAAATCAATATCCTCAAAAGAAACTGAGCCAATAAAGAACTCTTCTAGAGAAAGCAAAACATCCAGACAATCTAACAGGCAAATTTCAGAAAACTATAGATTTGATTAACACACTGCTATCTGAATTATTTTGGAATACAGGAAAACAGGACAACCTCCAAATTACCTTTATTAGGAGTAAAATATTGATTCCAGAAGCAATGAAACAAAACAAGTATAAATCACTTTCATTTAGTACTAATGATTCAAAAAGTAAAAGATTTGCAAAAGTGTATAACGACACATTAGAATGTGATACTTCTTTAACACAGTAGCTTTGCACAGAGTGGTCCCTAAGCTGCGGGGTTACATCCAAGGGTCCTGAGATCCCTGAGGCTTTTAAGGGATTCTTGAGGCTGAACTAATTTTTTTAATATAAATTTATTTATTTTAATTGGAAGTTAATTATTTTAGAGTATTGTATTGGTTTCCGCCACAGGTATACACGTGTTCCCCATCCTGAAGCCCCCTCCCTCCTCCCTTCCCGTACCATGCCTCTGGGTCATCTCAGTGCACTGGCCCCAAGCATCCAGTATCATGCATCGAACCTGGACTGGCGACTCGATTCATATGATATTATACATGTTTCAATGCCATTCTCCCAAAGCATCCCACCCTCTCCCTCTCCCACAGAGTCCAAAAGCCTGTTCTATACATCTGTGTCTCTTTTGCTGTCTCGCATACAGGCTGAACTATTTTTAAAATAGTACTCGAGTACATTTTTCCTACTGTGTTGATATTCACACTGATAGAGAAACAAAACCAAGAGCTAGCAAAAGCCAGCCACGCACCGGTGGCCTGGCCCTTGGGGCCGCCAGGGACAGACCAGGGCGGGGGCTGGTGTGGGGGTGATTCAGTCGTGCTGTGTTTCCTGTGACTGTATTTATATGTCATTACATCAGCTCCACCTCAGATCAGCAGGTGTTAGACCTCAGAGGTTGGGGACCCCTGCTTTGGGGGACCCTCCACTCCAGACAAACACCAGATTTTTATCAGAGGAGCGGTGCCGACTGCCGAGTGGTGGGCTCTGCTGGTTTGAGGGGAGCTCAGAGTTTGAGGGGCTGACGCCTCCCCCACCCCGGGCCGCCTCCAGCCGCCCCGCACCACCACTCCACCCTCCAAGATGGACTCAGAAAGTGACTGTCCCGGAGGAAAGGCAGCTGCCACTCCTGACCACAGGAAACCAGACAGAGCTGAGGCTGCAGAGACGCAGCCCTGGTAGCTAGCAAACTTTCTTCCCACCTACAAATTGAAAGCAAAAAAGAATACGATCATGCAGGGGGCCTGCCACGGGAAAGCAGTGTGTGTGTCTGGGCACCTGACCGCAAAGCTGCCGGCTCCCTGGAGGGAGAGAATTCTCTGGAAGACCAGAAGTGGAGAGGTGACAAGTGGAGACGTCTGGGTCGAGGACATTTGCCCCTGGACTTGGGTTTGGGGCCTCTGAATAGTCTTAATAGAGTTAGTAATGATCTGAAAAAGGTGGTAATCAGCTGGCTAATGTCATTTCAGCAGAGCTGACCTTCAGAGGGGTCACTCACCCTCGAGAAGGGTGAGGATGTCCATGGTTTAGGAAAGTATAATCATTCAACTGAGAAATTACAAAGAACCCTGTGAAAAGAAAACAGGAGCTCATTCTAAAATAAATAGCTCCAGTCAGCTTGCAGAGTGGAGTGCTGATTTACCCTGGAACCGGGATCTCATCAGAGATCTCAGCATGTGCGTTTACAAGAGGAAAACAAACGAGCAAACAGGCTGAGCGGCTCTGTTTTCCCTCCCGACTCCGAGGAAAATGGAAGCTGCCGTTGATTATCTTTTCTACAAGTTGGTTTGGGGCTAGACTGACTGCCTGGAGGCTTCCGGGTGCACACATGCTGGCTTCCAGCTCTTTGGGACGCAGGCCTCCCTGGCCAGTATCCTAGGGGCCAAGCAGGGGCCCAGGCTCACGGTTCCCTAAACATGCAGAAAAGCACCGTTTCGGCTGGAGGTGGGGCCAGTCTGCCTGGATTTATCCTGTGGTCCTTAGTGACTAAACAACGGCAGCAACCCAGTGTAACTATTGCGCCGTGCTGCGCTTAGTCACCGGGTCGTGTCCAACTCAGCAACCCCGTGGGCTGCAGCCCACCAGACCCCTCTGTCCATGGGGCTCTCTAGGCAAGAATACTGGAGTGGGTTCCCATGCTCTCCTCCAGGGGATCTTCCCAACCCAGGGACTGAACCCAGTGTAATTATTACTGGGGTCCTACTTAACTCTTTAGGCATCCTGATTTGAGTAGAAATTGTATTAATTCAGGAGTTAAGGTTAAGGGACTGGACGATGCACCAGCCCCTGGTTCTTCCACCTGCACGGTGTATAACGTGGGGTGAGGGGTGGGGGTGGCCCCCCTGTGTCTTTCCTGCCTGATAAACTGACCAGCAGGAGACCTTCTGCTGTGGGGTCCACAGCACATGCCTCCTGGCGTTGCCCTGTGCAAGGAGGGCCCTGCAGCTGCTCTTGTCCCAGGAGCAATCCAGCCCGGGCCCGTTTCTGCCAGGGGCCCTCCTCCCGGTAAAGCCCTTTGTGAGGAGAGAGCTGGGCTGGAACAGACTGAGACGGCAGAGCCCTTGAATGGACCCTTTCCTTTCCAGCAAATGAGTAAAGCTGCATCGTTATTCTGTCACCAGTACCTGAAGGAACCTCGATGCCTACATCCTGCAGGACAGATTCCCCACGTCAGCAGGGCAACGCCTGTGGGGAATGCAGTCTCCTAAAAATCGTATTTGTTGCATCCTTCGGAAATATCTGGGGAGAGAGAAAAATGGTCCCTAAGGACAAGCAGGCGTCCAGCTTTCACACCGTCCACTCGCCAAGCCAGACGAGCCCGGGTGACACCGGCAGCCACACGGACTGCAGGGCAGAGGGCAGAGGGGGCTCCCCGGTTGCCTGGGGCATCACTGCAAGATTGCCAATTTCTGCCCGGAGAGCATGGAGGCTCCAGGTCCTCGTTCCACGGCTCTGTGCACGCAGCACACAGGCCATTTCCTCATGCTGCCTGACCACTGTTCCATTAACACGACCGTTGTGTTTTATTGTAAATGGCCAGAGACTTGATGTAAACAGACCGCGGGGCACCCCCATGCACCCACATCGTGTATTTATGGACTTCTCTCAAGTCCTTCCAAGTGCAAGGATGTCCGCTTCCACAGCCTGGGGGCACCGAGGGCAGCAGAGCTAACCCCGCACCTGGACGAGACGGTGCGCCCTAAAGAGCTGGACGCCTTTCATTAGATGGTGAAGTAAAGCAAGGTTGTGAAAGCCACTCCATCACTTCAACACAAAAGGCAGTGTCAGATGCAAACGGAACCTCGGTTTGCTTGGCTTCTCTACAAGCCTCACAAAGTTAACTTTCCTCCTTCACCGGAATGAAGATCACAGTGTCCTCAATGCTACTTATGTGTTTTTGTCACCGAATGGCTGTGAGCAGAATAGCTCCATGGCCCTGCAGGTTACTAGGAAGGTGCTTCAGGTTTTGATTAATTTTGATTTGCACCATGCTAGTAAAGTAATGCTCAAAATTCTCCAAGCCAGGCTTCAGCAATACGTGAACCGTGAACTCCCTGATGTTCAAGCTGGTTTTAGAAAAGGCAGAGGAACCAGAGATCAAATTGCCAACATCTGCTGGATCATGGAAAAAGCAAGAGAGTTCCAGAAAAACATCTGTTTCTGCTTTATTGACTACACCAAAGCCTTTGACTGTGTGGATCACAATAAACTGTGGAAAATCCTGAAAGAGATGGGAATACCAGACCACCTAACATGCCTCTTGAGAACTCTGTATGCAGGTCAGGAAGCAACAGTTAGAACTGGACATGGAACAACAGACTGGTTCCAAATAGGAAAAGGAGTATGTCAAGGCTGTATATTGTCACCCTGCTTATTTAACTTCTATGCAAAGTACATCATGAGAAATGCTGGACTGGAAGAAACACAAGCTGGAATCAAGATTGCCGGGAGAAATATCAATAACCTCAGATATGCAGATGACACCACCCTTATGGCAGAAAGTGAAGAGGA
>SJYQ01095338.1:501503-517000 GCA_006410935.1 Redunca redunca
CTCTTCGCATGAGGTGGCCAAAGTACTGGAGCTTCAGCTTTAGCATCATTCCTTCCAAAGAAATCCCAGGGCTGATCTCCTTTCAGAATAGACTGGTTGGATCTCCTTGCAGTCCAAGGGACTCTCAAGAGTCTTCTCCAACACCACAGTTCAAAAGCATCAATTCTTCGGCGCTCAGCTTTCTTCACAGTCCAACTCTCACATCCATACATGACCACAGGAAAAACCATAGCCTTGACTAGACGGACCTTAGTCGGCAAAGTAATGTCTCTGCTTTTGAATATACTATCTAGGTTGGTCATAACTTTTCTTCCAAGGAGTAAGCGTCTTTTAATTTCATGGCTGCAGTCACCATCTGCAGTGATTTTAGAGTCCAAAAAAAATTGAAGTCTGACACTGTTCCCGCTGTTTCCCCATCTATTTCCCATGAAGTGATGTGTGTAAATACCTGCAGATTGCCTCTGTGCTCAGCACGCACAGGTCCATGCGAAAAACAAACAGGTGAGTGAATGTGGTGAGTTCCGTGGATTTCCAGAGTCTGTCCGGTTTCTGGGAGCAGAGGCTCCCCCGACAGGTGGTGCGCGCCTTGGGCAGAGGCTCTGAGCTGGAGACGCTGCAGGAGGCGGCCAGCGGGCGTCTCCCAGCAGCAGCGAGGGCCTTCGGAGTGGCCCCCGCGGCCCCCAACACTGTCCTCCGGGGGATGTGGGGACTGTGACCTGTGGAACAGCTCACTGCCCTCAGTTGCTTCTGCGGGAGCCTCAGGCTGCCGTGTGGGCCACTGGACCCCAGTACCTGCAGTGACGGACGGCTGTCTCCACCTGTGTGTCTGCCGACACCACCGCTCTGCCCCCCAAACTCACCATCACCACCAGGCCTGTGCGAGTCTCCAAGCAAGATATGTGTGTGCATGTGAGCTATTCTTAAAATCAATCCATTTTGAATTTTATTATTCCACACAATAATATGAAGCCCAAGTTGAAATCAAGATTGCAGGGAGAAATATCAATAACCTCAGATATGCAGATGACAACACCCTTATTGCAGAAAGTGAAGAGAAACTAAAGAGTTTCTTGATGAAAGTGAAAGAGGAGAGTGAAAAAGTTGGCTTAAAGCTCAGCATTCAGAAAACCAAGATCATGGTACCTGGTCCCATCACTTCATGGCAAATAGATGGGGAAACAATGGAAACGGTGACAGACTTTATTTTCTTGGGCTCCAGGATCACTGCAGATTGCGGAAATTAAAAGATGCTTTGAAATTAAGACACAGCCATGAAATTAAAAGACACTTTCTTCTTGGAAGAAAAGCTATGACCAACCTTGACAGCACACTAAAAAGCAGAGACTTTACTTTGCTGGCAAAGTCCATCCAGTCAAAGCTATGGTTTTCCCAGTGGTCATGTGTGGATGTGATATGACCATAAAGAAAGCTGAGCACCGAAGAACTGATGCTTTTGAACTGTGGTGTTGGAGAAAACTCTTGAGAGTCCCTTGGACTGCAAGGAGATCCAACCAGTCCATTCTAAAGGAAATCAATCCTGAATGTTCATTGCAAGGACAGATGCTGAAGCTGAAACTCCAATAGTTTGGTCACCTGATGCAAAGAACTGACTCATTTGAAAAGACCTTGATGGTGGGAAAGATTGAAGGTGGGAGGAGAAGGGGACGGCAGAGGATGAGACGGTTGGAGGGCATCACCAGCACGATGGACGTGGGTCTGGGTGGACTCCGGGAGTTGGTGAGGGACAGGAGGCCTGGCCTGCTGCAGTCTGTGGAGTCGCAGAGTCGGACACGATTGAGAGACTGAACTGATTCCACACAAAAATATACTTATTTCATAGTATAGTCATAGTAAAGCTAACCCAAAATACAGTTTATTAAGACTGAAGGATATCGGGGGAAGACCAGGGTCCACGTGTTGGGCACGTCCCTGTGAACGACCAGAGAACTACGTGTTCTTGAGAACTGTGCCTCCTCAGTGCCGGTTTTACTCTGGTTTAAACCACTTCACTCAGACTGGCATTTACTACCATTATCAATTAAGTTTTCACTAAGTGTTTAGACATAGGAAGAGGGCAGATGCGGTTGACACAGCTGTTTTGTTTCCTTGAACCAGTTTTTGTTTGTATGACCTGCAGCAAAGGACTCTAGAAGGACTTTAATAAAATATTAAAGGAGGAATAGAATTTTAATATCATCTAAATAAAATTTTAATTTTGCAGGTAAGAAAACTGAAGCTCAGGAGGGAATGTGGCCTCCAAGGAAATAGTCATAAATCATTTCAGCTCCTAAGAAAGCCCGCAGTCTTGCAGGACAGCAGCGTGAAACTCTCTAAACTCCCAGAATCACGCTGTGAGGACTTTGAAGCCTGCAGCAGCGTCTTCTGATGTCTGAACAGCTCCTCTCGGGCAGAGCTGTCCCCTCTCGCTGCTCCTGCTCCTGTGGAACGCAGACACTGTGACTCTCAGGAGACTTCCTTCCCCTGCTCTTGCTGCTGCTGCTGCTGCTGAGAGGATAACTAATGTAGTTTTTTTTGGCTTTCAGCCCAAAAACAAGTGGAAGCAAACGGTGCCGGCAGGTGGCTGTCCTGCTTGTACCACTTTGTCAGATTAGGGCACTTCCGCCCTGACCAGGAAGCCACGGCCCCTGGGAACTGGGCAGCTCAGCAAGAAGAGCAAACACCAGCACACACTCCAGCGAGATTTCCCCGGTGACCGTCCTGTCTTGAGATCAACCCACTTTATTAATTACACCTTACTGGCCCTCTAGTATAGTTTATATCACGCTCAGAAATAGACTGTTAATGATTACTGAGTAAATATTCTTGCACTTTCCTAGTAAGCATGGAGGTGTAAACACTATGATTGCGAGTGTTTAGGTTTACTAAGTGAACTTCTCTGGTGGCTCAGACGGTAAAGCATCTGCCTACAGTGTGGAAGACCTGGGTTTGATCCCTGGGTTGGGGAAATCCCCTGGAGGAGGGCATGGCAACCCACTCCAGTATTCTTGCCTGGAGAATCCCATGGACAGAGGAACCTGGTAGGCTACAGTCCATGGGATCGCAAAGAGTCGGACACAACTGAGCAACTTCACTTTCTTTCTTTCAGGTTTATTAACTAACACAGCAGAGGTTTTACGTTGAGTTTTGAATTCTTGATGGAAAAAGTCTTGTCACTTTGACTGCTTCCCAGGAGGGCCGAGAGCACTCCTGGATGGGGGTCCCTGTGGTGGGGGCAGTGGGGGCTGTGGGGAGAAAGAAGGGACCCCCGGGTCTGCCTGGGGCACCGGCCCTCGCGCCACCCATGCGTGCAAGACCCTGCTGTTTATGTTTCAGCCATTATTCCCAAAGCCTCAGCTGATCCGCAGAGCTGAGCCTGGTGCTTCCTGGCAATGAAGGTCTGGGAGGTGTGCAAGCTGTTCTGTAATAAGCAGTTCCAGAGAAGACGACCGTGTCCCAGCAGCAATAATAGTGAGGGTCAAACATTCAGAACATCCCGAATCGCAACCCCTGCTCCTGGGTTTTGGTGGAAAACAAAGCAGACGTGAATCCCAAAAGACAAGAGGACGTGTGATGGGAGCAGATAATTCCTGAATCTTCATGGCCTGCTTTATCACTTACTGCTGCTTTCTTATGAGGCATTAAAAATAAATAATACAAGCTTTTTAAGGCCTTTTGTTACTGGGACACAATGCAATAAAACTCATGAGCCTGAACTGATTTTGGTGTCTACAGGGGATACTGGCATCTGGGCAGGTTTGGGGATGGCTGGCATATGCTAGAGACAGCCGAAGAGTACTCATCTTGAAAATGTCAGTAAATGGATAAATTTATGAAAAACACAACTGGCCAAAGCTCATGTAACATTTTTGGTCAGTCGCTCAGGCGTGTCTGACTCTGCATAGTCTATAGCCTGCAAGGCTCCTCTGTCCCTGGAATTCTCCGGCAAGAATACTGGAGTGGACTGCCATCCCACTCTCCAGGGGATCTTCCCGACCCAGGGATCAAGACTGAATCTCTTGCATTGCAGGCAGATTCTTCACCATCTGAGCCACTAGAGAAGCTCATTTTTAAAGACAATATAAATAGCTAATGTAGAAAATTTTAAGTAATGAATAATTGTCAATGGTTCTGGAGTTAGAAAGTTATGCTCATGAGTTCTTTCAAGATTTCAAGACTTAACCCTGGGAAACCCAGTAAAAGTTCCAGACCCTGCTCCAGGGCTGACTCACCCACGCCCCCGCCTCGCCCTGTGAAGTCAGCACAGGACGGGCCAAGACCATCAGGAGGCGCGTCAGAAGGGCAAACCCGCCACAGGACGTTTTCGGAGAATCCGGAGCAGAGCCCTCTTCTCCACAAGGAGCTCAGTACCAGGGAGCCAACCCGGGGCTACGGGACAGCATTCAGGACGGTGCGCTTTATCTGATCATCTCAAGGGTCCAAATAGAATCACACCGCACGCCCCTTCCGGACAGAAAGCCGTCTGGGACGCACCGCAGGAGCCACGCTCAGAGGAGATCCCGTCAACGGCTGCAAGCAGCCGCGACTGCCTCTGGAAGTCTTGACCGCGTCTGTACCACTGTCTTTCAAACTCCTTCAGGTAGCAGACATCCAATAAATACGCCAAATAAAGGGCCCATTGAGAAGACAAAAGATGGTGTTGTGTTGATTGCGTCGCTGTGTGACAAAGTGCCTCAGCCCTGGGCCGTGCGCCTCATGCGTGAAGGCATTCGGGCCTGATTGACCTCGACAGCCTAAGGCTGCTCCCTGTTGAAATTATGACGAAACCTCTCACACAGGCTTGTCTGGCCCCAGACTGTGGCTTCTGCCCTGGAAGGCCAAGCAAACTGAAGGGGAGGCAGAAGGGCCTGGGGGGTCTGGGGCTCCAGCCGGGCTGCAGCCAGGAGTGGCAGAGAGTCCCCGCAGGTGTGATGAGGCCGGAGCATCGCCAGCACCCGAGGGTCTTCTGAGAGCCGACGCCAAAGTGGCCCCGTCAGGTGAGCGCCAAGGGGATTAGAGACAGCAGGAGCCGGGCGGGTTCACGGAGTTCACGCTCCCACGGGGAGAGGGCTCCCGGGCACCCCACGGTCGCTGCAGGCCTCTGGGACTGTCGCCCGACCAGGCAGCGGGGCCACCCAGGCCAGCAGGAATAAAAAAGTCGGCGCCTCAAAAAATTTTGAAATCAAGTGTAGTTATGGGGCGTTTCGTTTGAATTAGCCGACTGTAAGATGTTAAGACTGTAAACATATTTTTAAATTTTTATTCATGTGCAAATTTTAAAATAATTCTAATCTCCCAAGGTTACAAAGCCATGTGATTTTCAAAGTCGTTGGAATTTGTATATTGAGAATATTTTCAGAAAAAATATATACCTAGAGTTACTTTTTTAGTTATTACAAATTCAACCACAGTAAAAGATTATAATTTTATTGTCCAGTGTTCCCAGCAGGATGTTCAGGAAGGCGTGAAACATGAAGCTAGAAAAGGTGAGTTTCTTTTTATGAAATGTTTACCGATTGTTTTATGCCTTAAATAAAGCAAAAACACTATAAAACTTCAGTTACTGATTATTGATGCTTAGTTTGTAACTAGCTTTAAAATTCTAGGAACTAGGTACTACATTGTATCTTTCACTGTTAAATCTATACTTTATATGTGTAAAGTATACAGATCATTTTTCAGTGTAGCTATAATTCTGCATCTCTGCTCCCCTTAACAATAAACTTCCCTAAGAAAACTTGCTTACCTCCTGCTTATGCTTCTAGAATGTCCTTATGGACTGTTTATGACTTGGAGAATTAGCATAAAATAGTATTGTAATGGCTTTGCACCAATAGCATCTTATTTCTTTGACCAAGAGCAGATGATTTTTCAACACACCCCTCATCTAGAAACAAACTGTTTTCCATAATAACCAGCAGACAAAATAAATAATAGTAGGAAAGAAATGCGGCGTTTTCTTTCCTATTTTTAAACTGATGTCCTCAGTTTTTAAAACGACCAACCTCAGGTTGATGTTTGCCTCTTGTCATGTATGTGTGTTACACACAAACCCCTAATAAAACAGGGATTGGCTGCTTGCTACAGGGAGACTAGCGGTTTTTTGGTTCAGTGACTCTTCCATGCTAATACATGCTGTGGTAGGAATTTACTTAAGAGCTGTAAGCAAACCCAGGAATGCTTGTTCCCCTACTACGTGCCTGAAGGAATTCTGTGATAAGGAAAACAGGCAGAGTTCTTAGACTCCTGGAACCCAGTCTCCTAGGAGGAAAAACCCATCAGCAACTAAATACAACCTGTCTGACTGTGACTATGCAAAATCATCTTTATACTAATAATTGAGCAGTATTTATCCTCAAACCATATTGGAAACTTTTACTAGAAATAAATATCTCTGATTATTAGAAATATAAGTAATACAGTATTATGGGTATCAAATAAAATTCAGCAAAATGACTTCATATTTAAAGAGTTGCAACTCTCAGGTTTGGAAGTGGCAAAAAAAAAATAGTTTATCTAAAAGAGATGTTTTAGAATAGCACTCCATTAAAACTAAGGTATGAGAAATATGTAGAGAAATGATTAGAGAATAAACACAAATAAACCCAGAACAAATCATAAAAACTTGATAACAGAGTTTGTATTGCTTAAAAGAAAACAAAGGAAAAATGATTGTTCAAGTATACACATTGGAGAGAACAAAGGAAAAATGATTCTTAAGTACACACATTGGAGAGATAACTCAGCTTTTGTGGTTCAGGATGTTTGTGTTAAGGGTTTTTCATTTTGTTTTCGTTTTTTCCCCAGTAACAGTGAAGAGCATCTTTATTGGGTAGAAGGTGTAATCTGTGAAGAAGACAGGATCACAGACTTTGACGTCAAGCAGGTATCACTTGAGTATTCACAGTCTCTTCTCATGTGCGTAGGCAAGCCTGCTGAACCCTTGTTTAAAAGTTCGGGGCCATCAGCAGGTCCAGTCCAGTCCAGTTCAGTTCAGCGCAGTCGCTCAGTCGTGTCTGACTCTTTGTGGCCCCATGAATCGCAGCACACCAGGCCTCCCTGTCCATCACCAACTCCCGGAGTTCACTCAGACTCACGTCCATCGAGTCAATGATGCCATCCAGCCATCAGTAGGTCCAGGATTGCTAAAACTGATTTTTAAAAATTCCCTGCTACTTACTCCAAGTGGGAACCTACATTTTAAGGTGCTAGATTTTCTCATTTCAAACACTATAAGATTAGGAATATTGGTTTGGTTTGCTTGGATTTTAAGAAAATTGAAAGCACAGAAAATATCTTTATTTCATAACTGTAGAGTGGGGAGGGGGTTGTGGGAGAGAAGAAAAGGAAATCAATTTATTTAAGAGGAAAATGCATAAAACAAATACTTTTATAGGGACAGAATTTTAAATTATGATAATTTGGTATCTTTAAACCTTGAAGGATCCAATTAGGATAACTTAGTTTCTTTAAGAAAAAATACTACCTAACTGATAATAAAATATTATGGCTCTCTGCAAAGGATATAATGCAATATATTTTTCCATTCTCCTGTAATGGTCCCTGACATTTCCAGTGTTTCTCTTTTACAAATAACCTGGCCATGAAGATGAGTTTACGTCCCCTTGGGATTTGTGTGATAAACTCCTCAAGGTGCAGCCGTGGGGGAGATGGGCAGATGCTCACTGTGTTCACTAGTTTTGAACGGCTGTCTTAGGTGTTGGGGGGAAGCTTCCCTGGAGGCTCAGTGATAAAGTCTGCCTGCAAAGCAGGAGACTCGGGTTCAGTCTCTGGGTTGGGAGACCCCCCGGAGGAGCAAATGGCAGCCCGCTCTGGCATTCTTGCTTGGGAGATCCCGAGAACGGAGGAGCCTGGTGGGCCACAGTCCACGGGGTTGGAAAGAGGCAGACACGATTTAGTGACTAAACAATAAAAACAGGTGTTTGGGACATTTGCCCTCAACGCAACACTTCGTGATCTCGTGTGATTTTAGACGCTGACCAGAATGCGGTGTTTCCAGATTGTGTGTTTTTTAACCACTTGGTGACTGTGAGTGGTGTCCCAGAGTTTTATTCCGCGCCATCCTGATTACTGGTGAGGTTATCTTTACTTCAGTGTATTTGTCATTATACTCACGGGAAGGACTGATGTTGAAGCTGAAGCTCCAGTGTTTTTGTCACCTAATGTGAATAGCTGACTCACTGGAAAAATCCCTGCTGCTGGGAAAGACTGAGGGCAGAAGAAGAGGGTGTCAGAGGATGTGATGGCTGGATGGTGGCACCAATGCAGTGGACACGAACCTGGGCAAAATTCAGGAGATGGTGAGGGGCAGGGAGGCCTGGCGTGCTGCAGTCCACGGGGTCGCAAAGACTTGGATACGGCTGGGCAACTGAACAACCACAAAATCATCATAGCTATCATAAGTAGTAGGAAATGTCACCATTCCACTTTTTAATTTTGTTTACAAATTTTTTGGTGCCATTTTCAAGGTCCATGTAAAAACCTGTTGGAATTTTTATTAGAACCAGAGAGAATTTGTAATTCATTTGGAAGCAGAAGGCATCTTGTTGCTAACAGGTGTTCCTATCCATGAATGTTGTATATGAATCCCTGATTGTTCTATAATTTCATTCAATAAAAAGTGGTAGTTTTCTTTCTTATAATCTCTTGGTTTTATTTAGTAAACAAATATATCATCTTCAAAGAGTAATAGGATTTTTAAAAATCTTTACAGCTTTTATTTGTCTTCTTGGACTTTTACCTAAAAATAGTACAAAGTAGACATTACTTTGCCAACGAAAGTCCATATAGTCAAAGCTATGGTTTCCCAGTAGTCATGTATGGATGTGAGAGTTGGACCATAAAGAAAGCTGAGTGCTGAAGAACCGATGCCTTTGAACTGTGGTGTTGGGGAAGACTCTTGAGAGTCCCTTGGACTGCAAGGAGATCAAACCAGTCAATCCTAAAGGAAATGAGTCCTGAATATTCATTGGAAGGACTGATGCTAAAGCTGAAGCTCCAACACTTCGGCCACCTGATGTAAAGAACGGACTCCTTAGAAAAGACCCTGATGCTGGGAAAGATTGAAGGTGAGAGGAGAAGGGGACGACAGCGGATGAGATGGTCAGATGGCATCCCGACTCTATGGACATGAGTTTGAGCGAGCCAGGAGCTGGTGATGGACAGGGAGGCCTGGCGTGCTGCAGTCCCTGGTCACAAAGAGTCGGACACGACTGCGTGACTGAACTGAACTGACATGTACAATTCTACATGTCTTCATTTTCCATTTCAGATGCCAAAAAGTTCAAAAGTGAATCTCAACCAGATGTTCTCCCAGTTTCCCTTCACGTGAGGCTCCGGCACCTTGTTCCCAGACACAGAGGGATGTCCATGTGCTTTTGACTGTCCAGTGCCTGCAGGAGGGAGTGAGGCCCAGTGAGCTGGAGGGAGGCAGCAGAGAGTGTGGGAGGTGAACATCCTCAGGAGCCAAGGCCGGGGTTCCCGTGCAGCCTGCCATCCTGCTTACCGATGCCCAGTCCCCGGTCAGGTTTCAGACCTCAGTGAGTTCCTGATAAAACTGTCTCCCCCACTACAGTTCACACTGATATCCGCAATGTTCTTGTTGCTGTTCAGTCGCTAATTTTAATTTAATCCCATTCTGTTTGGTTGCCTGACCTCAGGATTGTATTGTGTCCCTGTTCCAGGTCTTGAGTCTTTCTCTTTGTTTCTACTCACAGTTTTAGAACCTGCTGAATTAAGTGTCAAGCTACTTACCTTAATCTCCCTCTCAGTGTTGTGTGAATGAGTCTGTTTTCTGGCAAATGCAGTGTGAGGTTTATGCAGGCCGTAATTAAGGAATAATGGTGCCTTGAACGCACACATCTGGGTCATAAGGAGTCCCACCCTCCCCCTTCCTGCACCCCTTCCTGAAGGGTCCAGGTCTCCTGTGATATATGAGGTGGTCCTGAACATTTATTACAACAAGAGCAAAATGCATACCAAACACCTCACTATAGTAACTGCAGAGGATTGAGATTACCTATTTAGATGAAATACCATGAAACATTACATTTAAAATCAATTATATTTGTATTACTAAGACTTCAAATCTGCTACCTTAAACGTCTGTCATTGACACAGTCAATGTGCTATTGTAAGTAAACTGAATTTTAAAGAATCACAACCTTCCATTTATGTATTATTTCACAACGACTAAAATCCCTGTTACTCTATGAAATTTGTTTTAGTTATTTTATGAATATAAAGAGTTTTATAATCCTATTCTTAAATGCTATGTTTAGCTTACTCTTTAAAATGACAATTTTAGCTGTAGATGAATAGAGTTTTGCTTCACAAAATTAAAGATCTTAGAAATATTCCCTCATATCTACCACTTGGCCTTTTCCTACTACAGGTATGCTATTTGTGTGTATCATGTAATATGTACACATGTATTTAAAATAAAGCCAAAGAAATCACACTTTTCTTAGCAGCTGTTACCAGTTTTCAAACCTCTCAGCTTCGTGGGGTGTTTTGCACAATTAATGCTACAGTTGGGATTCAGGCAAGGATTTTCCTGACTGATGGATGAATGGTCTTGTTGGAATGAAGAGTCTGAGAGAAGAAAGTCAGATGAAACGTGGCTGATGGTCTTTCCAGCAAAGCCTGAGTCCTTTATCCTGGAAGCCAAGGTGAGGTGCCGGCCCCCCACCCCCAGGCTTCCATGTGCCCATAGGACGCGGCCATTCCTGCAGGAGTGAAAGCCAGGCCGATGTGGGGGCTTCAGAAGCAGGTGGTGGGGGTGCAGGCCACCTGGGGTCTGATCAGGGGCCTGGAGGGTTGGGACTGTAGGAGCTTCCAGGCGCCCAGGAGTGGCAGGAACTGCTGGTCGTAGGACCCCACAGGGTCAGGCATCCGCACTCAGGGCCTCGTTCCCACCCTGATCTCTCAGGAAGTAGCTTCATTACAGGGGGTCTCCCCTTGGAGAAGACGGGACTCGTGACACTCAGGTCTCTGCAGGTCTCTCCTAGGGGCTGGCTGTCGACGGGGCGGGAGGAAGCAACAGGTTTCAGGGAAATGAAACAGCTCTGCCCAATGACCCTTCGTCCCCGTGTGGCGAGCCCACCTCCTCCCTGGGGGAGCTTACGCTCTGGAGGGAGAGGAGCCCCTCTGTCTGCACGAGGCCCCTGGCGTCACCACTCTGAGACGAGCTGGGGGGCAGGGAACTCAGCTGAGCTGGGAGGTTTCTCACTAAGGAGGCAGGATCAGGCAGGAGCGCCTTTCATCTGGAGGAGACTCTGTGACCAAGGCTGAGGGTGAGAAGGACCAGGCAGCTACTGGGGACTCGTGCCAACGGGCAGAGGGAGGTGGGGGCTCCCAGACTCGAGGAGCCCTAGGAGGCTGAGCGACTGATGACGGAGATAGACTCGGAGGGCGTGGCCTCACCAGACGACTGATGACGGAGATAGACACCGAGGGCGTGGCCTCGCCAGACGACTGATGACGGAGATAGACACCGAGGGCGTGGCCCTCACCGGACCTGGAGGTGCGGACAGAGCTGAAAAGTGACCAGGGAGTGCCTGGGGAGGAACGCTTGCAGGAGAGAATTTCACAGAGGAAACAAAGGAAGAAATCAGAAAACGTCAAACTTGGACCCAAGAGAAGAGAACCGTCTGCCAGAGCAGCGATGTGTGAGAGAAAGGAGCAGAGACTGGGGTAGAGACAGGGGTAGAGACAGGAATAGAGACGGGAGCAGAGACTGGGTAGAGACTGGAATAGAGACAGGGGTAGAGACGGGGGTAGAGACTGCGGTAGAGACAGGAATAGAGACAGGGGTAGAGACGGGAGCAGAGACTGGGGCAGAGACTGGGGCAGAGAGTGGGGTAGAGACGGGAGTGGAGACGGGAGCAGAGACTGGAGCGGGCGGTGCTCCCTCTGGGTCCTCCCGGCCTGACCACTGGGGCGGCTGAGCGCGGCTGCTCCAGGGCACCCCGTCCGCCCCTGGCCTGCCTCCCCCCGCCTGCTCCCCAGCGCCCCCTCCACGTGTCCGTGTGGTCACGACTTCGTCCTCGTGGCTGCAACTTCCCTTCTTCTGCTGGGACAGAAACCCGGGTCCCTTCCTCCTAGAAGGCCTGCCAAGAAAGACTCTCAAATCACCGAACAGAGGAGAAGGAGCGGAAGGACCCGAATCACCAAATTCAAGCTCAGGGATTTTAAAGCGGGCTCGACCCCGCAGAAAGCCCCAGCTCAAGGCAAACAGGGGGGTTCTCGGCGTGGTCGGGGGGTCCGCGGCGCTCCCCAGCGGCGGCGCGGGCTTGGCTGCCTTCGGGGGCCTCCGGGTCTTTTCCGGGAAAGTGCGAAGCTGCCCCGGTTTCTGCAGCTTCACCCGCGCCCGCAGGGTGGAGACGCCCGCCTGGGCCCGCGGCGGGGCTCGGGGGCCGCCTTCCGGTCGCCGCGGCCGGGGCGGCGTGGAGCGGTCCGGCGGCCGCGGGCCCGTCGCGCGAGGCCTGCAGCGCCGCCTGCTGCCCGCGCCCCGGACGGCCGCCGCTCCGGCTTCCGGAGAGGAGCCGGGCTCCGGGCCCGCGGCGCTCGGCAAAGCGGGAGCCGCGGGGCGGCCGCCGGCTCTGCGGGTGAGTCTCCGCAGAAGCTCCGAGCGCGGCTCCGGCCCAGACCCCTGCCTGCGCATCGCAGCCCTGCGGGGCCCTGGGAGAGCCAGTCCCTCGCACCCCGAGCCGAGCCCTCGGTCCGCCTGGGCCCACGGGGTCTTGCAGCGCAGGCCTCCTGTGCCTGCGCTTGGGAAACGCGGACGGAGCTCCCGCGAGGTGAGCCTGGAGCCCGAGCCCAGCGCAGAGCTGGGCGGCTCCGGCTGACCTCACGGCACAGCCACGGAGAAGGCGCCGTCCTGACGGCCGCCTCCGGCTCAGGGCCCCTCCAGAGGTCACGCTTCCGTGTGGAGAGCGAGCTTGAAGGTGTCATTTAGAGAAACGCGAGTCAGTATCTTTCAATGCCCAGCGGAGCAGCCGTGCTCGGAGTCTGGGCCGATTGGGCTTCTTCCTGCAAGGCCTTGGGCTTCCAGGTCTGGGCCGCTTGTCACAGTCAAGACGGTTGACATCCCCGTTGTTTCAAGTAAATTACCAGAAACGTGCTGATAGGAATCACAGTAGTTTCAGTGATGAAATTGTGAAACAGCTCAATGAACTTTTTTTACCCCACCAAACCTCTTTGCTTTAAATTTCTCACATTCCGACCTTTTTTTCCCCAGAAACATGGCCATCGTCTTTTTCTTCCTCTCCCTGGACCACAGCCGTCTCCAGCAGCTCCCTGAGGGCAGGGTTGCCTGCTCTGTCCGCCCTCTGGGCCAGCGTCTCTTGCAGCACTGACCCAGTGACCACAGCGTAGGGGTTACTGGGTGCATGCCTCAACAGCTAAACGGAGTGAACCAAGCCTGTTGCATTTTCACTTCTGACACCACATTCCAAGCGGCAGGGCTCTTCCTCAGCAAGCGGATCAACCGAATCGGACACTGGCTGCCCGGAGTAACCTGGGGCCAAGGGTTCGGGCCACAAGACGGCCCCTTCCTTAGCTGCCACTGGGCTTCCAGGTCATCTCCTGGGCTTCCCACTCCCAGGCAGGGCTCCGGCCCTACCGGGCCTTTGCCAGGCACCCGGGGGTGAAATCAGCACATCACAGTGCTACACCAGGTCCCTACGGTGGTGAAGGTGACTGGGAAATCTTGACCATTATACGTGCGAATGAGAAATGCTGCTGCTGCTGCGTCCGTACACAAAGGAGGCGACAGCCATCCAGCCCCAGAAGCCGCCGAAGGTGAGGCCTGAGGAGACCCGGTGGAGAGGGGACGCCCCCATCAAACCGTCAGTCACCCGGGGGCCCAGGACGGGCAGACGCAGGCCACTGGGCCCTGGCAGCCGGGGTGCAGGTCGCAAGAACGGTGTCAGTGAGCCCAGACTTTGCACCTTCTCACACATAGAAAAGGGCCAAACTCCTTACCTAGAGATGTCTCGCTTCCTTTCGTGAATAGTAATCTTTTGATGTTGCGACTAGCTGGTCTTTCTTTGTTGCAAAAACTCCTGTAGGCCCTGGCTCCCCCCACCCCGCCCTCTTAGGAGCAGTCCCTCAGAGCCATCTGAGAGGCCGTGCCCACGGCTCAAGTCCTCGGTTTTCTCCTCCGAATAAAGCATCATTCTCAGCTTTAAGCCTGTGCCTTTTTTTCAGTCGACATACATATGCACGTATTTGTATAATAAACACACTCATTGGAAAAGACTCGGAGGTTGGGAAAGATTGCAGGCAAAAGGAGAAGGGGCGGCAGAGGACAAGATAGTTGGATGGGCTCACCGACTCGATGAGCAAACTTCCCGAGATAGTGTGAGACAGAGGAGCCTGGTGTGCTGCAGTTCATGGGGTCTCAGAGTCGGGCACGACTCAGTGACTGAAGGGCAACAGTGCGCATCTTGCAGGGCTACACGTCACAACCGATACTCTTTTCTAATACAGATTTGGCAAAAAAAAAAAAAAGTAAAGAGGAGGAGCTCTGAGCGGAGCAGGGGCCCAGGCACTTCAGAGACGGGTGATCAGAGGAGCTGATGGAGAGGCTGCTCCTCTGCCCGCCTGCCAGGCCCCGCAGGATCCGCAGGTGGGGCTGCATTCCAATGGTCAGTGAGCTCGAGACTGTGCAGGTCACACTTCCTGGCAACCCCTGCTCACATCGATGAGGTAATATTTTCTAAAGACTCTGAAATGCATCTTTAATGAATTAAGTTCAACACACCTGCAGACGATTGAAGTAACACATACCTTTAGGTGCAATCTCAAGCTCTCAGAAACCACACGGTGTTATGGGAATCAATACCCTGGTCGTTTTGTATTCCCGAAATACGGGCTTTGTGCCAAGCACATCTGTCTTGGTAGAAACAAAATCATTTTCTCCAATTTTCATGCCTTTGCCTTTGCTAAAATACCCTTTTGAATGTATAGATCAGTGCAAACATCTTATTTTTTTCTGTAGACTTCATACTTCTATAGGACCATCCAGAAAACAAATTGAAGAATTACTTTAACTCTTTGGTAAATATTTACTGGACACAACTCCAGGTGCCATGGAAATGTATGTGTATGTATATGCCACGTATACATAATGACGCAAGTTCTGGATCTTAACTAAAAGCACTTTCTACTTGAGTTTTTGTATAATCTGGTCCGTTCCTTCATGGAAATTATTACCTGATTAGATAATAAATGAGCATTTAAAGAGATGATTAAAATCAAAATGACACGTGCTAGCGTTTGACGAGTAGTGCCAGCGTGCTGCACCCAAGTAAAATGTGCATGTCCCGTGATGTTCCCCAATTTTTGCTGAAACATGATGGGTGGGTATCAGCCATCCCTCTTCCCAGCTGAAACTTAGGCCCAGACAAGTCACCTCTGCGAGATGGCCCAGCTTCAGGAGAAGCATCAGCAGTGGTGGCGGGGCGGGGGGTGTG
>SJYQ01095338.1:517012-527484 GCA_006410935.1 Redunca redunca
GGGGGGGGGGGGGGGGGGGGGGGGGGCGCAGGCAGGTGGCATTTAACCTAAGATTTAAAGACCCAGGGTGTAGTGAGTGTGGAAGGGTTCTGTGGGTCCTGTCCAGTCTGGCTTGGTGCTGCCTGGGTCAGCCCGAGGGACCCGGGCCCTGGCCTGGCCGCCTGCAGAGATCTTGGCATCTGTCCCGGGGGAGCCCAGCCTCGGGAAGCTGCAGCTGGAGCCCCTGGGCCCCCCGGGCCTCCCTTCATGGGCCAGCCCATTGCCATGGGAGCGGGAGCAGCAATGACACCTCACAGTCTCCCGTCGATGGTGGTGTTTCCTCCTCGGTGCCCCGTGGCTGCAGGGAGGGTCTGCGTCCAGGGCCCTCACGTGGACAGGGAGGGGAGCGGGCCCTCTCCCTCTAGGTCGTGATTGTGAGACTGTCCAGGGGGCCGACCAGACCCCCGACCCCCAAAGGCTGGACTCTGCACTGAGGGTGTCACCCTGCACCCACCTCCCGCAGCCTGGAGGCACGGCGTACACGGCGCCCCAGGTCGTGTGGACGGCCATCGGGCAGCGAGCCCCAGGAGTCTTCCTCTCTGGGCACCGTCCGCAGAGGCCGCGGGGAGGACAGCTTCCCAGCACGGCTGTTGTCCCGTCTTCCCTGCTCTGAGCCCATTAGAGGTTCGCGTGATACCAAATCATGGGAAACTCTAAGTGTTCAGACGAATTGTTTACGCGGGTGGATGCAATCGAATCAATAGCAGTTGTGCCCAGAGTCTGGGGAGTGATTTTCTGGAATGGATTCTGAAATTTCTGCCGCCCGGGGGGTGGGCGTTGTCAGGCCGTGTGATGAAGTGTGGGTCAATTAGAGAGCGCGGTGCTCTAAATCAATGCCACGTGACGGTCTGCTGGGGCCGCTGAGCAGCCCGTGGTTCTTAAAGCACCTTGACAAATGGGACTTAACGGCCTGTTTCCCCTGCCTTGGGCCCAGGTTGCAAAGATGACTCTGCAGAGTTCAGATTTAACACCGGTCATGCTTTGGTCCTGGGGCTGCAATGGGCTTAGCTTCTCAGGGGTCCACCACCCACTCCATGTGGTACCAAGCGACCCCAGGAGCTGGTTCTGTTCCCTTCAGACTGCTCCCAGCAAAGAGCATAGCAGTGTCAACAGAAAACCAGGGTTGAGCTAAATAACTGGGGAAAGAGCAAATTAGCCAAAATGGTCAGCCTCTTGCCCCACGACCTGTCAGTGTGATTCTGTAACAGCTGGGATCACTCAGCGCTAAGCGTGTGCGTCGCCGTGTACCCCTTCGGCCACGGCCACGTCGGTCTGTAAGCGTATATAAGCTCCACTGAAAAGCCCCTGAAGCTGCGTTCCGTCTGTGTCCACCGGGTCGGCCCCGAGTGGAGGGAACGCAGCGTGTCTGCTGCTGCGGCTGCAGCCCCAGTCGGGAGAGTAGACCTGCCTGCAGCTCCCACGCCCCCTCGAGGGTTCTCCCAGCTTCCCTGCTCACGCCTGCCTGCCCTGCTCAGCAAACAGTGTGCACAGGGAGACAGCTGGCATGGTCAGCAGGGCCGGTGAGACAAGCACCGACACTTGTCTCAACTCGAGATCATCCTGGGGCCCGCCGGGTACCAGGCCTTCTGACCCTGCTCAGACTTGTGTCCGCGCAGGATGGACAGCCAGCGGAACTCTGGGGGGAGATGGACCATGAGACCCTCTCTGGCCCTAAGGTCCAGAGCTTCCCCACAAGCCTTCCCTGGCAAGACTGTTTCTACATTGCTCGGAAAGGTTCTGCTGGTTGTTGAAGGGATTTCATCCAAAACGATATAAAACAAGGCCGGGTGAGGAGATGCCGCTGAAGACGCAGGCTTGGCTCGTGGGGTGCAGAGCCAGGACCTAGGGGTGACCGGGGATCCTGTGTTGTCCTCTGAGATCCCGGGAGGATAAGCAAGGCGGTGCTGCCAGGGTCCCCACGAGCACCCCCCCACCCCCGGGGAGGCAGGAAATGGGCCGGTGGCTCACTTTTCGTTATGGGGCCGTCCAGGCTCCCAGTCCACTTGGCCAGACCTGAGCACGCCACAGGCCGCTGGGGGCTCAGCACTTTACTCCGAAAGTCAGTGTCCGGGTGCCTCACAAGACATTGCCCGCGCTGAGCCTTGTGCCGCCAGAAGCCTCGGCTGGGTCAGACTCGCGGGCGGGTGGCCCTCCCGCCTCCTGGGCACAGGGAACCGCCTTTGCATGTGGCCTCTCTTCTGATGCTGCTTCTCACACCCAAGACCCTGCGCCCCTCTGTCCCCTCCAGCACCCACCTTCTTATGGACCTGGCAGCATCTCTTCCAGAGTCTTCAGCCGGAGCCCTGGTCCTTCTGCTTCCTGAACGTGGACCCTTGAGCATCTGGGCTACGCTGGAGCAGCGGGCACCAGGGACATTCCTGCCAGGGACAAGCCCCAGCCAGGAGCCGACTCCTTCAAGCATCCGCATCTAGGAAGCAAGAGAAGCAGCGTCTGGGTGCAGGCACATTGTCTAAAGGGGGACTGGGCATTGCCTGCAATCATTCTACTGCAAACTGTGGCTTACTTGACATTAAATGGGGTTTTTTTTCTTCAAAGTTGAACTTGGCAGAAATTCACTGAAAATGCTAGCTATACTCCTAAACCACAGGGCACATAAATCATTGAAATCAGAAGTGTTTCCAAGGAAATTGCCATTTAATTTTCTGAAAAGCAAGCGAAATACAATAACAGGCATGATTTCCCCTTCAGTCAAAGGGGGTCAGTGGTGGGGGGGCCAGGACCCTTCAGCCTGAAGGATCAGGCCGCACTGGCCTGTGCAGGGGTCTGCGGAATCAAGGCCTTGTTGGGCAATGCCCTGGGTGAGCCTGACTCATCAGGCAGGACTCCAGGAAGCCCTGAGGCAGTAGGTGGGGCAGGGAGACCCTGAATCTGCCACCAGCCCAGGGCACAAGCAAGGGGACGCCGGGGCCTGGATGAGACCCAGCCTCAGAACCTGAAATGAGACCCGGGCACAGCTTTTGGAGCTCACACTTCAATGTCTATTGTGCAGAGAAGCCTAAAGTGAAGTCACTCCGTCATGTCCGACTCTTTGCAACCCCATGGACTGAAGCCTACCAGGCTTCTCTGTCCATGGGATTTTCCAGGCAAGAGTACTGGAGTGGGGTGCCAGTTCCTTCTCCAGGGGATCTCCCTGACCCAGGGATTAAACCCGGGTCTCCCACTTTGCAGGCAGACACTTTACCCTCTGAGCCAGCAGGGAAGCCCAGCTAAGGTGGTTGCTAAAACTTGAATTATCTGCTGTCATTTCCCAGCAAAATTCTCTGCAACCGCTGCAGTACAAGTGAGAGCTGTGTTGGCCTCAGGGTGGCCGTGCCGCCCTTGGGGCACAGGACTCTAATGCAGCGCTGGCTCGGCCACACCCTCCTGGTTCTCTGACACCTCATCCGACGAAGCTGGGGGTGTGGGTTTTCCAGCCAGGACTGCAAGAGGAAAGGAACTGGAAAACTACAAACCGCGTAGTTGTGTTGCTGTGGGTCTGAGGTGGCCAGGGCTGCAGAATTCAGCTCCAGTGTGAGAATGAGGCCCAGGGACTCACCGGACGGAGGAGGGGGCGAGAGGGGTGCAGAATCCCAACAGCTCTGCTCACGTCGCGCGTCTAGAACAGGCAGCACTAAAGCAGTTGGGCCATGAAAGCAGGACGCTGACCCTTCTGAGGGCAGGTGGCTCCTAAGACGGCGGTAAACCCCTTCCAGGAGCCCTCTCCTGGGAGCCCGTCCTTGATGAGGACAAAGCGGGGAGCCCTGGACCGCACAGTGCAGACGCATCTGAGGACCAAGGCCCGCGCGCGTGTGTGTGTGTGTGTGTGTGTGTGTGTGTGTGTACTGTGGGGGTGGGGCTCTCATTGTGAAGGCCCGTGTGTGTGTGTGTGTGTGTGTGTGTGTGTGTGTGTGTACGGTGGGCGTGGGGCTCTGCTTGTGAAGGCCCATGGTGCTCCAGAGCCCCCAGCATCAGAGACACAGGCCAGGAGGCCAAGGGAGCTGGGCTGACCCAGTGGGTCGGCTCTGGGGACAACAGTCAGCGCGGCCTCACTCTGCGCTCACAGGACCCGAGGCCCCTGGAGTCTGGTGCTGAGCTCACATGGCCTCCACCCCGGGTGGAGAGGAGGCCCCTCGGCCAGCTGGCAGGGGCTCCGCACACAGGCCATGTTAAATCTCCGGGTGTGCAGTGATGCGTCCGCGCCGCTGGCTTGCTCCTGTGTCCTCGGGCTCAGCATGAGTCTGTCTGGCCGTCCGCCTGGCCCTCCGCTGGGAGAGAGCTGGCCATGGGCCCGCCCCTCGTCCTGAGGGCGAGGCCGCCCTGGGGGGGCGCAGTGGACACAGCCAGGCCTGTCCGAAGAGCTTCCAGAAGCAACAGGTCATTGCCCAGGACGGGGCAGCTGCAGAGCCCGAGTAATACGTGAAGACGTCTTAAAAACACGATGTTTACAACTAAGACTCCAAAATGCCCAAGCAAGCCAAAGACCGGAAAACAGCGAAACAAGCTAGCCTGCTGTGTGCTGCCATGGAGACACATCGCTTTCTCCCCAGACTGCAGTTTGGGTTGTTACCCACATCCAACTATCTGTAAACTCTGAATTTCTAGCCCCTTTATTGTGACACGAACAACTAGACGGCTTTTACTATTTTTTGAGGTTGAATCTTGGGAAAATTCCAAATCATATTTTCTTTTAGGGTTGATCATACATTGCACGGTCTTTCCCCGCTGTGACAGCTGTTTGGCATCTAAGGCGACAGCGGCGGGGGGTGTGGGCGTGGGGTGTGCGCAGGGGAGGGTCTGGGGCTCCGGAGACTGTGGTCCCTCCTTCTCTGTTCGCTAGACCCCCGGGCCGCGGCTGCGCCCCTTCTCCGCGACCCCCGCTGGCTACTAAATCAGGATTCAGGCGGCGTCACAGGTGCGCCTGCGTCTCTGCAGCCTGTCCTCTGCCTTCACGGCTGCTTCTCGCCCGCTAATAGTTCCGACTGCTAGCCTTCCTTCCAGTTTTATTGTAGAAAAAGGAGGGAAACTGTGAGCGTCTCTAGAGAGCGGTCCCGGGCCCCGCTGACACGCTGCTGCAGCGCCCCTGGAGCCGCTCGTGCAGACGCCCCGGAGCCTGGGACGGGCTCCACCTGCCGCCTTAGGCGGCCGCACCGCGGAGACCGCCAGGCCCGCGCCTCCTCCCCGCTCGCTGGGCACCCGGAGCGGGGCTGAGAATTCGGAGCGCCCGGCGTCTCCACGCGAGTCTGAGGAGTAGATAAAGCCACGGACCACCAGCCGAGCGAGAGCAGGGCGGGGAAGCTTCACACCCGCCGGACGTCTTGACCCTCACTGTGATCTTATAAATAAGGCAAGCATCTCACAAGGGAAGCTGAAATCCAAAAAAAGTCAGTGGGCTGGCTGGACACGCAAGCCCCCAGACAAGTGCAGAGATCCAGGAGTCAGCCTGCCTCTGACCCCAAAGACCACTGCACACTGGGTCCTGCTTCCCAGGGAGGGCCGTGGCATGCGCGTAAGCAGGCCTGCGCCCGGGGGACGCCCTGTGCGGTGGCCGGGATCTCACAAGGCAGAGACCCTCCAAGGGCGCCTGGGGGCTGAGACGCAGCACAGGGAGGCCCCACCCTGGCTGCGCGTCCCGCGTGCGCGCGCCTCCAGGAGCGCCCAGCTGCTCACGAACACGTGTTCCTCGTTAATCACTGTGCAGGGAAGCCCACAGCAGGGTTCCTGGGCTCTTGTTCCTGATTATAAGTTAATTGTGCGAGAGTTTTAATTTGCTGGGGGCAGAATCGACAGCTCAGCCCACACACACCCCAACTTGCAACCTCTGTCCGTTTCCGTGTCTCGGTTGTTCCAGTCGAGGAGACTCCAGGCGGTACACGGAGGGTGCTCTGCACTGGTCAGGCGCACCCCTCGGCTGGCAGATGGGTCCCCTGGTCACTAAACCCAACCTGAGCAGGCCATCAGTCACAAAAGTGAGGTGACGACTGGGCGTTCTGCTGCAAAAAGGGAACAAAACCCCCACACATTTCTACCAAATTATGTCAAAATTTTAAATCTTCATATAATACATCAAGCATGTTTTCAGAGATTCTTGGATAAACTTTTATACTGTCAAAATATAAACTGCCTGAATTTACAACTTTAATTTTGCAACTTTTACCATTAAATGCTTGTAACTTCAACACTTAAGTCTGACTTCCCTTATATTGAATCTATTTTGTTTAAATGACTGTATCAGTAACGACTTGCAGAGCATAATTTAAAGAGCAAAGAGCCTGTCTAGAGTAACTTCACGGCAACGCCTTCTCTCTGTTTCCCGCGCTTTGCACAACGATGCTCAGCAGCCCAACCTGTCAGGAAGAGACAGGCCCTAGCGTCCCAGCCACAGGTGCCTGCTGAGCTGCGGGGTGCGGCAGGGGACCGCCAAGTGCCAAGTGAGGTGCAGTTTGCTCAAAACAGCCACAGACACAGCACCATCTTTACAGCTTTGCTTATTTCACGCAACCAGGAGCCCTTCTGTGGCTCCAAATCCACACGCTTTTGCTCAAGCTTGTGGGTGACACAGGGCTGTAGGAAGCCGTGACTGGGGGTGTGCCTTCCTTCACCGACTGAGAGACCCCCAGCATAGCGAGCTCGTGCACCCCAAACCCTCTAAAGGGGGCCACAGATGCACACTTCAGACAAAGTGCTGAAGGGTCTGGCACAAGTCTGGCTTGTGGGACTTCCCCAAGCAGCAGGACAGTGTTAACACTGCAATTTAAGCCTCTGAATATGAACTTACTAGAAACAGTTAAAAAGTAAAAGTTTGTGAAAACAAAATATAACTATTTTAAAACAGACTGCACACACCAGTGAATGAAAAGGCCCATGCCACGCCTTTAGGTTGGTGAGTCATTAACAGCAAATATTACACTATTATCACAGGGAAACTTCAATTCAGTCAGTCCCATATTAAGACAAACTGAACAATCAGAGGCTGAAAATGCCCCCACAACCTCCCCGGCTTCCGTGGGGCCGAAGCCAGGATGTTCCCACCCGTGTGTCCTGTCCCCGGGGCCCCGGCCTGACTGCAGGTCTGCACGGGGCCAGCCGTCGTCTGGGCTCACAGGAACTGGCCAGCTCGGTCCTGCGCTCAGAGGCCTGCTCTGGATGCAGCGGGCTCCTCTGAAGCCAGGACACCATTACGTGCCCTTGACGGGTAATTCTCAGAAACGCACAGCGAGGCACGCTGCAAGGCACAACGAGCTTAAAATCTGACTTCAGGTGACGGGACATTTTTGAGTCAATGTTTAAAATGTTCCATACAGAAGTCTGAGAGATCAAGGACAGGTCAGAAGCCCCAGAGACGTATCGAGGAAGTTCTGTGCACGCAGACTGTTGCTCAGTCATGTCCAACTTAGCCCAGCAGGCTTCTCTGTCTGTGGAGTTTTCCAGGCAAGAATACTGGAGTGGGTTGCTATTTTCTACTCCAGGAAGTTCTATTCACTTCTAAAACTAATGTCAAAATTCAGGAAATTGTTTCTCTACTGAGAGTTTGTAACTATCTATAAAAACTTTATTTATCTGGATTCAAAATGTAATGTCATAATCTGTCAAAATGTCACCTTTTGAACGTCTAAATATAAATACTTTCATATGAACAAATATGAGTTTTTGAAATTTGTAAAGTATATTTCAGTTCAGTTGCTCAGTCATGTCCAACTCTGCGACCCCATGGACGGTAGCACAGCAGGCCTCCCTGTCCATCACCAGCTCCCGGAGCTCACTCAAACTCTTGTCCATCACATCGGTGAGGCCATCCAGCCATGCTTCAGTTAACTTGTTAAAATTATGATAACCATGCACAAACGACCTTCTCAAACCCAAACCAGGAGCCAAGAGCATCGTCCCTCCTGAGGGCTGTGCTTGGACAGGGGGCCCTCTGCTCAGCGGCCAGCCTCCAGCCGCAGCTCGACGGGACAGGACCCACGACCTCCCGCACAGAAGTCTGTTCCCAGGGGAACAGCCCGCCTGCTCCAGGGGCCCTGAGAGCACCCGCCCAGGGCACCAAAGGGCACAAAGAGGGGAAGCACAGAGACACAGTCGGCGCCTATACTTGCCACAGACACTGTTTACTTGCAACTGTCCTTCCCGAAAGCAGCACCAGGGGCTCAGCGAGCCGCCGCCTCCACGGGCCCCGACGCCTCCAACCGGACGGAGGGCAGGCGGCCCCTTGTGTTCCGTCCAGTGGCCACACCGCCCGGAGAGGCCACCACCAGGCAGACAGACCAGGGTGGCCAGGGTGGTGGGTCTGCCCAGGCGTGGGCACTGCCCCTCGCTCAGGCCCTGTCGCCAGGTGCACGGGCATCTGATAGCTCACACCAGGCACGGGGGGCTGTGGACACACGGCCTCGGGAGGGCCCTGCGATGCTGTCTGCCCACTTTAACTGGAGAGGCCGGCGCCGCGCAGGCCTGGCGTGCGCCCAGGGCGTGGTAGGCTGCGTCTGTCCTCAGTGTTTGCCTGTGTTCCGGGGGCTGGGAAGATGCCTGTGCAGACAACAGGCTGCTTGGAGCCTGAGCGGAGCGGTCACTCCTCCTTGGGCCGCACCCGTGCCCGCGCCCTCCGCTGCTCCCGTAAGCTCCGCAGGTCAGTCATCACCGCCAGGGTCTTGCGCACCCACAGGACCTGGAAAGAACCGTGTGGACGCGGTCAGAACCAGACCTGCGCCAGCGGAGGAGGACGGCGCGGGGAGCCCGTGAGGCACGTACCACGATGACCAGGGCGTTGAGCAGCAGTGGCGCGGAGAACACGAGGGAGATGAACATGCCCCTCGAGTCGAAATACTGGTGTTTGGAGAACAATCTGTTTTAAGAAGGATTTACAGGTCACCTGCTGTCACAAACGGCATTCCTGCGACTTTCTCTATCTCACAGTGTCTCGGCAAGCCCACCTCTCACTGGGGGCAGGATGGCCCCTCTGGGACCGCCAGGCCCCCACTCCCACACTACCCAGGACCCCGGCAGGAGCTGCTGAGCACAGGAGGGCAAGGTGGTCAGAACCACCGCTGCACTGGGGAGAGCTCCGAGTCCCACGTCTGATGCGACCTTCCTGGCCCTGCAGAGGGAGACCCCAGCCCCTCTGGAGAGCAGCGGCCTACACCCAGGCCCTCCGGGGGCGGGCCATGCGCGCGGGGCCTCCCCAGGGGCGGGGGGCGGGGCAGCATGGCCAAACCAGGCTGCCCTCTAGGGTCTCAGGGATGACGGACACTCAGGTCACTGACTCAAGTCACGCAGCGCAGCTCTGGGTCACAGGGCACAGAGCCCTGCAGGCCAGGACCCAGGCCACTGCGGGCTGGTCGGGAGGCGTGCGTCCTGATCAGAATCAGGAGTCAAAGTGGGGAGGCCGTGCGGGCCCTGCACCCGAGAGCAGGGCCTGGGGAGGCCGGGCTGGGGCCATGACTGCTCGGGGCCCCGGGCTCAGGCCGAGGGCAGACCCAGAAGCAAGGCGCGACTGGGCGCCATCGCCCCCAGAGAGGGGTGGTGCTGGCCGAGGGCAGACCCGGAAGCAGGGGTGACCGGGCGCCATTGCCCCCAGAGAGGGGCGGTGCTGGGGGTCCTGTGCTGCCCTCCCCGCCGTGCCAGCCTCCCGCCTGACCTGAGAAGGCAGAAGGAGAAGCTGCGACCCCCGAGGGGCGGGAGGCTGGGGAGCGCATCCGCAAGGTGTCGGGGTCAGGGACCCCGCCACCCAGGCACAGGCGAGGAGGGAGCGGCTAGTGTCCTGGAAACCCAGGACCCAGCGTTTTCAGGACCAAGGACACCAAGTAAACCACGGCAGGTCACGAGCTCCCCATCACAGACAAGAGCGCTTCCGGACAGCAACCACCCCATCTCACAGCGGAGGAGCCTGGGGTGGGGCAGGGCGGGGGTCTTTGTAAACAAGAGCTGCATGCTGCCTGAGGGTGCCCTACAGCTGACAGGGGTGGTTTCAGACACAGTCCACGCGCCCAGGACTGCTTACCTCCAGTTCATCGCCGCCACTTCATTGATGTACTCGGCACAGTAGACCAAGGTCACTGAAGAGAAAGAACCCCGGGTGAGAAGTCAGAGGGCGGCTGACCACCACAGCCTACACATCCTTCGGAAGAGGACGCTTCAAACGTAAGAACAAGGCCGCGCTATGCAGCTCGGGAGCCTGTCTGTCCAGTGCGTTCCTCACGAGGGCCCCTCACAGACAGGAGAAACGTCCTCCCCGGCCTGGCGTACTGCTTCTCACTGCGATGCAGCCCCGGATAACCTCCTGTCTGGACTTCCCGCCTTGCACATGACCAACCGAAACATCACCTTCAACATGAGTTTTTGCATTTTGTT
Source organism: Redunca redunca (assembly GCA_006410935.1). Lineage (NCBI taxonomy): Eukaryota > Metazoa > Chordata > Mammalia > Artiodactyla > Bovidae > Redunca > Redunca redunca. Next base: position 527,393 of record SJYQ01095338.1, read on the forward strand.
AAACTGCAAGCAAAGTCTTCAGTGTCTCCCCAACAGCTGCCCCGGCCGCCCCACCTATCTCTCCCAACAGCTGCGAGACCAAGAGCCCAGCC
>SJYQ01095338.1:530750-541771 GCA_006410935.1 Redunca redunca
TGATATTGAATGGTTTGCCTTGGAAACGAACAGAGATCATTCTGTCTTTTTTGAGATTGTATCCAAGTACTGCATTTCGGACTCTTTTGTTGACCATGATGGCTACTCCATTTCTTCGAAGTGATTCCTGCCCACAGTAGTAGATATAATGGTCATCTGAGTAAAATTCACCCATTCCAGTCCATTTTAGTTCACTGATTCCTAGAATGTCGACATTCACTCTTGCCATCTCCTGTTTGACCACTTCCAATTTGCCTTGATTCATGGACCTGACATTCCAGGTTCCTATGCAATATTGCTCTTTATAGCATGGGACCTTGGTTCTATCACCAGTCACATCCACAGCTGGGTATTGTTTTTGCTTTGGCTCCATCCCTTCATTCTTTCTGGAGTTATTTCTTCACTGATCTCCAGTTGCATATTGGTCACCTACTGGCCTGGGGTGTTCCTCTTTCAGTATGCTATCATTTTGCCTTTTCATACTGTTCTTGGGGTTCTCAAGGCAAGAATACTGAAGTGGTTTTCCATTCCCTTCTCAAGTGGACCACTTTCTGTCAGACCTCTCCACCATGATCCTCCCTTCTTGGGTTTTCCCGCAGGCATGGCTTAGTTTCTTTGAGTTAGACAAGGCTATGGTCCTAGTGTGATTAGATTGACTAGTTTTCTGTGATTATGGTTTCAGTGTGTCTGCTCTCTGATGCCCCCTTGCAACACTTACTGTGTTACTTGGGTTTCTCTTACCTTGGACGTGGGGTATCTCTTCACAGCTGCTCCTTACCTTGGATGAGGGGTATCTCCTCACCGCCACCCCTCTTGACCTTGAACGTGAAATAGCTTCTCTAGGCCCTCCTGTGCCCATGCAGCCACCGCTCCTTGGACGTGGAGTTGGTCCTCCCGGCTGCCCCCCCCCGCCAGCCCCCGGCCTCGAGTGTTGGGTAGCTCCTCTCCGCTGCTCCTGCACTGTCCCAGCCTGGCAGTCTCGGCCACTGCCCCTGACCTCGTATGTGGGGTAGTTCCTCCTGGTTGCTGCCCCTGATCTCAGATGTGGGGTAACTCCTCTTGGCTGTCGCCCCTTGGGCATGGAGTCCTCCCGGCTTCTGTCCCTGATCTCAGACATGGGGTAGCTCCTCTCGGCCACGCTATGTGCACTGTGGCAGCTGCCTGCGCTATGTGTGCTGTTGCAGCTGCCTGCGCTACTTAATTCCACCACTGGGGGATTAAGTCACTTAATCCTCATTAAATCTCCATGAGAAAAATGCCATAATTGTCCCCAGTTTACAGATAAGAAAATCAAGGCACATGGATGTTAAATGATTTGTCTAAGGTCACACCACAGGATATGTTATAACCTGGATAGAAACCCAGATGATCTTGTTCCAGTGTCCTTGTAGTAAAGCACTATGTAATTCAATCTCCCCATATGTATATAATATACATTTATCATCTATCTACATATTGATTGAGTGATTTATTGGTGTGTGTACTTGTGTGTTTGTGTTCAAAGTGAATCTGAATTGAATATCAAAGACAGCCTCCATTTCAGGATCACATCAAGTTTAATAGATTTGATCTAAGTGTTTCCAGTTGCTGAACCCGCTGCTTACCAAATGTCTGTTTTCCTGTAATCTCGTATCTATGCTTTTGGATTTAACTTCTGACTCATTGCTGCTTGTTCTTCCACTGGACCCAAGCATGAAGACACATTTGGATCTTGAAGTGAGAATGTGTTCAAATTTCTGACTAATGGCACTTGGGTTGCCCTTGTCTTTCCTATATGGATTGATTTCCAAATTGTGAACCTACTGCATATTTTATATCCATCCTGAAAATCATGCCAGATTGTAGGAAAAACATTTGCCTTATTCTTGTGTGTAGTTGCTGTTTCCCAAACCATGTCCTTTTTTTAGATATTTATTGAATTTAATATTGATTCTGCTTTATGTTTTTGTTTTCTGACTGCGAGGCATGTGGGATCCCAGCTTCCCAAAGAGGTATTGAATATATATCCTCTGCATTGGAAGGCAATGTTTTAACTACTGGACCACCAGGGAAGTCCCCAACCCATGTTGTTGACCTTTGATTTGACTTGAATTTGACCATTGACTCAACCTCTCTATGAACTCTGGTTTTACAAGGATTATACTGAATGTCAGTCTTATCCTTTACAGTGTCTCCAGTGCATTGGAGAAGGAAATGGCAACCCATTCCAGTGTTCTTGCCTGGAGAATCCCAGGGACGGGGGAGCCTGGTGGGCTGCCGTCTATGGGGTCGCAGAGAGTTGGACATGACTGAAGCGACTTAGCAGCAGTAGCAGCCAGTGCAATTATTTTAAACCTGACAATGAGTTTCCTATATGAGAACCTCCCATAGACACCCACTGTATAAACGCTAAAACCTAAACACCTTCAAATAATAGTATACAAGAGTCTTTACAATTTAGACTCTGCCTGTCTTTCTAGTTGTGGATCTTGTCTTACATTCTAAAATGTGCTTTCTCCCTAGAAGGGCAAATAACGGGTAACACTTGAGCTTCCTCAGAGTTAACCACTCAATACATGTTGGTTGAATTCATTAAAAAGTAAAAGGTATTGGGCTGTGGTATAAGGTGGGAGGAGTGCTTGGCTCCAGGCATTGTCTTGTGTCTAAGTAGGACATGCCAGTAAGACATCAGAAGCACTTTGAGTGCTATGGCATGTTGGCAGGCTGCTAACAAGAGGGATGCAGGGAATCTGCAGAGAAGCATTGCTTATTTTGCAGCTCTACATTGCTAAGAAAGCTTCTCTAGCACCTGTGAAATGCTGTCCATGTCTGAGATGGAGACTGACTAGGGCACACTGTTTTTGAAGATCTATTATTTGAATCCTGCCATGTCAGTGAATAAAAGGACATTTGGCTAATCTATACCCACCTTCCTTTAGCACATCCAGACCTGAAACATTACAGTGTCTTGCTAAGGTCTCAAACAATAGGATTTGTGCATCTGCAAAGTCAGAATCAAAGACTAATCCATACTTGGTTATCCTGAAAGAACTAAAACACAGTAATTCATTTTCATTATAGATTGGGCATCCTGAGGAGAGGAACTGATCCATTACTGAAATGTGCTGTGTGTTCTCCATTAAGTTCACTGAAGCAAGGGGCCAGTCTGACACCTCACTATGGGAGAGCCAGGGGGAGGGGGCTCATCCCCAAGAGTATGAGGTTGGCCGGGGTAGTTTGCACTGTATTTCTGGCACCTGAAAGTGCACTTCAGCTCAATGACTTCTCTCAAAACCTTCTGTGGTCATGGGAAATGCATTGGACGATGACTGAAGAAGCTGCATAAAAGCCAACCAGATGTGGAAATCTCATCTTTGTAGAAGACAGCCACCAAGATATAAGTCCATGTTTGGTCTTCCTTGTAGAATGGATCTCTGGGGGCTAAAACAGGTTCCATTGTGTTAAATAAAAATGGTTGTCCTCTGCTACTTTCCTTGTTTTTAAATGTTTGGAAAGATATTTTAGAAAAGTTAATGCAAGTTAATGCAAGAGTTTGGTCTCCATTTATTTTCAGGAGGCAATCCTCTGTCAAGACTTCTTAACTCTAGAGTTTTTTATTTTAGTCTATCTAATCAACCTTCATGAACTCACATTGTGCTGCAACTTTGCACACTTTATGGCTGTGCTGAGTCTTTGTTGCTGTGTGAGCTTTTTCTTTAGTTGCTAAGAGCAGGGGCTACTCTAGGATTGTAGTGCACAGGCTTCTCATTATGGTGGCTTCCCTTGTTGACCAGCATGGACTCCAGGCTGTGGGCTTCAGTAGTTACAGTGCATGGGCTTAGTTCTACATGCTGTGTGGCATGTAGAATCTTCCTGGACCAGGGATCAAACCCATAACCCCTGAATTTTCATATGGATTCTTTACCACTGAGGCACCAGGGAAGCCTGCTCTTCTGCTGAGTGGGCATGTTTGTGATTGCATATGTGTGATATGCACACATATGTATGTCTTTGATCTCCATTTAAAGTGCAGGCTTCTAACATGCAGAGCATTTGGCTGTTTTCCTTTCTTTTGAAGTCCCCCTGGGCTTTTGGTCTTTATAACATGAAGCTTTGCATGTAACTCCCTTTTCCCACCAGACTGTGTTAGTTAAAGCAGAAAAATTCTTGAAATTAATCACAGGAAGAAACTGGAATGAAAGAAAGAGGGCAATAATGAGTCCTGAGTTTTCATTCTGGTTGTACCACCTTCTTTCAAAATGACTACATGGAAGTCTGTTTCTGTCTCTGCATCTCAAGTTCCTAGGAAGAAAATCAGAGGATTAGACCGCGCAATTTCTAAGGCCCCTTCTGGCTCAATCTTCTTGAATCTGTCAAGGCTATTCTTTGTTACAGGGTTTATGCAATTGAGCATAAAGAAATCTGATATAGTCAATATCAGATTTTTACCTTTGAATAACTTAGTTCAGCTACTACTATATTTAAAATATAATTCTGGATCCATTACATGCATTATCATGTTTAATCCTCAAAACCAATATATGAGTCTTGACACTATTCTTTTCTCTATTTTTAGCAGGGAGTTTGTTTGCTTGCCCACTGTTACATGGCTATAAAATTCTAGAGATGGAACACAAATCCATGTCTATCTAATTCCAAGCCCATGTTTTTAACAGCTGTATTATACCACCTAGTGTACTAAACTTCACCTGGTTGAGAATATGTGATAGACTCAGAAATACAAACATGCATACACTTACATGTATATCTTAATAGATTAAAAAAAATAGCAAGAGGGCAAGGGTGAACTGGGTGAACTATGTTTATCTGTGAGTGAACTTTAACCAATTTACCCATTGTTGACCTGGGCTGGCACAGCTCTGAAATTAAGTGAGTGAAAGTGATAGTCACTCAGTCATGTCCAATTCTTTGTGACCCCATGGACTGTAGCCTGCCAGACTCCTCTGTCCATGGAATTCTCCAGACAAGAATAGTGGAGTGGGTTACCATTCCCTTCTCCAGGGGATCTTCCTGACTCAGGGATGGAACCAGCATCTCTTGCACCTCCCGCATTACAGGCAGATTCTTTACCATCTGAGCCACCTGGGAAATCCCAGTCTGAAATTAAAGTTGTCCCTAAATTTGAAAGTAACAGGAAAAGGACACTGAGCAGGAACATGAAAAATAAAGAGATTCAACCAAGGGCACAAGGGCAGCACTGCTGGAAACCCTGCATCTGTCTAAGAAAAATAGAAAGAAGTAGCAGGCAGAAGCATGAGGAAAGTCAGAAGAGAAGGAGAAAAGGGACAATGGAAAGGAATCTATCACAATTTCCTCCTGATCCCTGTCAAGATCGACTCTGTGTGTTCCTTCTTTACTTGTGTTTTCAAGCTATAAGCTCCAATTTCTTCTGCTCTAACCTAAATAAATTTTTCAGATCTTGTTAATCAGCTAGTGATTAGACACAAATAGTATATGAACCATGAAAAATTATAATTTCTCATGTATCTATGGGACTAAAATGGAAGTAGTTTATAAAGGAGAAAAGCCTGACTGTTTCTAATTTAACATTGTCCTTTGAGGTTGGGAGAGGAATTGTCAAACAGATGGTCAAAGTGAGGGCCCATCCTTAGTACCAATGACATATGCTACTATAAACTCACTCTCTCACCCTCCTCAACTCCTTGTTGGTACAATAGATTTTTTATTAGGCTATTCATGTTTTTTCTTGAGAGAGAGAGAGAGAATCCCAGTAGCCCATATGGTTTGGGAAGCCAAAGGGGCTGGGGGCCTGGGACGTGGTACATAAGGAAGGAAATTGCATGGTTGATTTGAACTATGCTTTCAGGCAAGCATTTAGTGAAGTTGAATTGTACTTAGTTGAAGGAGCTCCTAGTGAAAAGCAATGACCTAGGTAAGATCTAATGTTCTGTCTTTGCTCTGAGTACTATGAGGGAGGTGCTTAGGGACATGGTAAGTGGATTTGGGAGGCATTCTCTTAGTAGATTAGAATGAGAATGGGGTCAAAGCCTGTTCTGTGTAGAAGTCTCTACCAGGAGGCTGTTTTTCTGGCCAGTTGGAGTGCAGCCATTGTATGAAACTTAGCCATTAAGTCTTCACTTCATATGGCTTCAGGTCTTCAGTGTCCTATATTATTCGGCAACTCTCAACGAAGCACAGAACATTTTCTGGGGTCATTTGTCTCACTTGGAAGGGCCAGTTGAACTGAGCTGTTAAGAGGATAGAGTAGGGCAGGCAGAAGCTTTCACAAAAGAAAAGAAAGAGCAGAGAGCCTTGGTAAATGCTCCCTGGTTCCCCACAGTGCAGGCCAGAAAGAGGGCAGAAATCTTTCTGAAAAATTAATGGCATCCAAATGAAGAGTCTTTTTGAGAACCCTAAAGTGAGGGATAGAAAATTATTTGCAGTAGGTAGAAGTCTTATTTATTATCTTCCACACCTTCTCTTGTGAATAATGTTACCTCTCAACTGCTTCCATGTGTGTTGTTCACTTTATGGATTAGCTGCTGCCAATTTTGAATGCCCCAAATCCAGCATTTTGAGTCTCATAACCCCATGATTCTCATTAGCAAATGTACTAATTTTATTAATAATCCAAACAAAATCCCAGAAGGTAAAGCTGCAGCAAAGAAAACAAATATCTGTACAAGCATCATACATCCCAAAGCCAGATATGAATGAGTTTATATAATTTACTCTTTTAGAATTTTTGTGATCCTCCTCCAATACCATGAAAAATCAAGGGTTGTTTGGCATGCAAGATGAGCATATTAAGATGAAGAAGAAAGTATTGTACTGCATTGCAAATAGCTGAAGCTTTGACTAATGTGATGCTTTTCAATGCAAACAAGGTATGCTGTCAGATTACCCCTGAAGAGCACTGAAGGATTCCCAATCATTACAACTGTATTCTAGGAGGCTCTTTATTTTCCCTCTTGGACACAAACAATAAAATAAGACTTTCTAGGTATCTTTAGGGGGAAAAATGTAGCTTTGACCTTGTGGTCCTGTGAGAGACCCGAGAAACATGTTCGGGAAAGCACAGTTTTATATTATATTCAAGTTGTGAAAGTGATTGTACAGCAGTGAGCCTCTGGATGCCACCTAGTTGAAGCAAAAGGGCAGAATTTTATCTGAATTTTGTTTCTTCCACTGGAAGCTGGGGGAAGACCGGGAGTGTTTCTTTCTCTGCTCCATTAGTGAAGCCTGCTCCTAGGATGACCCCAGGATCAGCTAGAGAACTCTGATATTATAAAATCATCTCTTTCCAGGAAATCCCAGAAGAAACAGAGAGTTTCTTTCCAGTTCAGGTCAGAGTTAAACCCAGGGATCACAGACACCACCTGCCAATATGAAGTGGGATTTATAAGTCCTGGCTTTGCCTAGATTTAGAACTGGATTTGGGGGCAATATAAAATTATCCTGTGATATGCCTTTTCGGGGGCTCATGTTTCTTTCTTTTTTTAGATCATTTCCTTGGTACTCACAAGAATTCAGAGAAAGAACAATGATCATCAACATTTTGGTTTTGCCTAACACTTTTCAACTCATTTCACTCTGTACTTCTTTCTTATTTCACGTTTGTCAAGAACCTACCATGTGCGAGGTATGCTTTCACCTATATTGCCTGATTTAATCATCATGTCAGTTTTGTACTGTGGATCTGAATAACCTCATCTTACAGATGAATTTCTGACACTTGAACATCTGAATAACTTGCCTAAAGCTTGTAAATTGTGGAATCTGGATTTATATCTACACCTGCTTGATTCTAAAATCAGTGCCAGTTCCATCACATGCCTTGCTGAATTCTGTAGCAGACATGAGTCAAAACAGCACAGAGAGACATAACCTAACATATATGTGATGTTTCATTTCTCTGTCTTAACCTGCTCACCTCCTTTGCCCTGCCCTTTTCATGCATCAGCTTGTCAAGAGCTAGGTTCACTAATCTCTCCACCAGTGTTATTGTCCCTGACCCACTTCTCAGATGTGATATAGGAAGTCTTTAAGCCAGTAATGGGAAATGTGAGAGCATGGATGAAAGATTTTCATCCCATTCCAGCACTGACCTATTGGCAGTAACTTCTTAGAGCACTTCCGAGAAGATTTATGAAATGGATGCTGTGATCAATTACTGAAGGCTGTAATTGCCATGGGAGGAGAGAACTCATCTGCTATATATTTGCTACCCCTCTCTTCAGCAATTCCAAACTCCATTCCTGGTAAGAGGAGAATTAAGTGTATATCTATGTCAGTAATATATACTTACAACCTTTCACAGGCTTCCTCCTAGTTTTGAGAAATGGGTCCTCAGGCAACTGTTTTTTGTTGTTGTTCAGTCACCCAGTCATGTCCTACTCTTTGCAATCCCATGGACTGCAGCACTCCAGGCTTCCCTGTCCTTCACTGTCTCCCAGAGTTTGCTCAAACTCATGTCCATTGAGTCAGTGATACCATCCAACCATCTCATCCTCTGCCCCCTCCTTCTCCCTTTACCTTCAATCTTTCCCAGCATCCAGGTCTTTCCCAATAAGTCAGCTGTTCACATCAGGTACTAAAAATATTGGAACTTCATCTTCAGCATCAGTCCTTCTAACGAATGTTTAAGGTTGATTTCCTTTAGGATTGACTTGTTTGGTCTCCGAAATTTCTGTTCAAGGGGTTCTCAAGAGTCTTCTCCAGCCCCACAGTCTGAAAACATTAATTCTTTGGCACTCAGTATTCTTTATGTCCAACTCTCACATTCGTACATTACTGGAATAGCTTTGACTATGCAGATCTTTGTTGGAAAAGTGATGTCTCTTCTTTTTAGTATGCTATCTAGGTTTGTCATAGCTTTTCTTCCAATGAGCAATCATCTTATAATATTGTGGTTGCAATCATCATCCACAGTGATTCTGGAACCCAAGAAAATAAAATCTGCTACTGTTTTCACTTTTTCCTCTTCTATTTGCCATGAAATAATGGGACCGGATGCCATTATCTTGGTTTTTTGAATGTTGAGTTTTAAAGCAACTTTTCATTCTCCTCTTTCACCTTCATCAATAGGCTCTTGATAGTCTGCCTAAAAGTTAAACAGGGTGACAGTTTACAGCAAACTCCTTTCCCAACTTTGAATCAGTTCATTGTTCCATGTTCAGATCTAACTTTTGCTTCTTAACCTGCATACAGGTTTGTCAGGAGGCAGATAAGGTGGTCTGGTATTACCATCTCTTTATGAATTTTCCAGTTTGTTGTGATCCACACAGTCAAAAGATTTAGCATAGTCAATGAAGCAAATGTTTTTCTGGAACTTCCTTAATTTTTCTCTGCTCCAACAAATGTTGACAATTTACTCTTTGGTTCCCCTGCCTTTTCTAAATCCAGCTTGCACTTCTGGAATTTCTCAGTTCACATAATGTTGAAGCCTAGCTTGAAGGATTTTGAGCATTACCTTGCTAGAATGTGAAATGAGTGGAATTGTGAAGTACTTTGAACATTCTTTGGCATTGCCTTTCTTTGTGATTGAAATGAAAACTGACCTTTTCCAGTCCCTGGCCATTGCTTAGTTTTCTGAATGTATTGGCATATTCAGTGCAGCACTTTCAAAGCATCATATTTTAAGATTTTAAATGGTTGAGCTGGAATTCCATCAGCTCCACTAGTTTTGTTTTCAGTAATGCTTCCCAAGGCCCACTTGACTTCACATTCTAAGATGTCTGGCTTGACCACACTGTCATAGTTATCTGGGTCATTATGACCTTTCTTATATATTTCTTCTGTGTATTCTTGCCTTGTAGTTCCCTGAGTTTATTACCTTGCTTCTCTCATCATTTACCCTTACTACACATCCCTCTTCTCATATGGCAATTTAAAAGGCTGGTTTATCCTTGAGCTAGTTTTCATGGCTTCCTGTTCCTTTACCCTAATGTGATTTGATTAAACTTTGAACATGAAAACTGCCCATGTAGAAGCTGCAGCTCTCACCTATACCTGTTTGCCCACCATCAAGAGAAAAGACCACCTCCTGGAAATTTTGCTCTTTTTTGAATACCACATGCTAACAGTTCTCTTCTTCTGTTTCATAATTACAAATCCCTTACATGTGAAGTAACAAGCCTTGATCCACAGTCTAAACTTCCACAGTCATCTTGGCCTCCTTCACATCCCTGTCTTATCCTAATGGGCAGGTACAGTGCCAGATCCTATCCTTTGTTGATCCAATTCCTGATGGATTTTGGTTTGTGAACATTTCTGCAATACAGGAATTTCAATCCCTTGTATGTCAGATTATGCTGTTTAAATAACTAAGATTCATTAGCCATGTTTCTCTTGGTCTGTATAGCATTGGCATAAAATTGGGCTCAACCTCTAATATCCTAATATCAGTGAGCAAAGTGAAAGTCACTCAAATAACTAAGATTCATTAGCCATGTTTCTCTTGGCCTGTATACCATTAGCATAAAATTGGGCTCAACCTCTAATATCCTAATATCAGTGAGCGAAGTGAAAGTCACTCAGTAGTGTCTGACTCTTTGTGACCCCATGGACTCCATGGAATTTTCCAAGCCAGAATACTGGAATGGGTAGCCTTTCCCTTCTCCAGGGGATCTTCCTAACCCTGGGATTGAACCCAGGTCTCCCACATTGCAGGCCAATTCTTTACGAGCTGAGCCACAAGGGAAGGCCAAGAATACTAGAGTGGGTAGCCTATCCCTTCTCCAGCAGATCTTCCTGACCCAGAAATTGAACTGGGGTCTCCTGCATTGTAGGCAGATTCTTTACCAACTGAGCTATCAGGGAAGCCCTTATGTCAGTGAGGGCATGCTAAAATCAGGTTCCAGACCTGATCCTAGGTATTTAAACAAAATAATTTTTAAAAAATCAAAGTAATACATTTACATAATATTGAAAAGTCTGTTGAAATTAAAATATGTGTTGCCAAAATAGTAACCCTTCCTAGCTTCTCTTTTTTACTCTTTCAAATGGGGATTAGACCTATTGCACAGGGCTGTTTAATCAAGGTTTGAGAATAGTATTTA
>SJYQ01095339.1:1989-13158 GCA_006410935.1 Redunca redunca
AATAATAAAATAAAAATAATATATAATTATATACAGTTGACTTCTTAAATATACAATTAATTAATCTATATGTAGATAATAAAAGAGAGAAAAAATTGGTAAAATCTGCTGAACCTGGTTAGGAAATATATGGTTATTCATTGTGTTCAAAATTCAAATGCTATACTTTTGAAAGTTTCATTGAAAGAATATTGGAAAAGAAATAAAATTTAAAAGGTAAATATAGCACAGCTTTGTTGCATGGCAGAAGACCAAACTGCTGTTTTAATATGTTAAGTTACAAAGTCCCCTGGAGAAGAAATCGCAATCCACGCCAGCATTCTTGACTGGAAAATTCTATGGACAGAGGAGCCTAGTGGGCTACAATCCATGGGGTCACAAACAATCAGACACAACTGAGTACATACATACAAACATGGATAAGAATTGTGGATGAATTGTGGTTGGTCACAGGAAGAAAATAAAATAAAGCTTCAGAATCTTTGATGAGGGCATACAAACTAACTCAATCATAAATTTCCCTAAAACTGCCTTTTGTATCATTCATCTGGAAGGCAATTGTATCAATAAAATTAAATTCATATTTAAGCTAGCAACTTGAAAAATAACCATTCATTTATTGGATAGCCCCTTATTCTTTTTATGAGAAACAGGGACTGGTCTTCTTTTTCCTAGGATTTCCAAGAATAGAGAAGGTCAGTTAAATTTAGAAGTAAGATCAGCAACGTCTATACAATTTAAGGGCAGAAAAAAGTGAGAGATCTTCTCAAAGGAGACATGAGGTTACAGCTCAGCTTGGACAGTAATTCTGTGCATACTTGTTTTATAGAGCCAGGCCTCTGGACGATAAGTATCATCAGTAATTGAGAGCATGTTAGAAATGTAACATGTTGGGATTCACTCTATCCCTATTGAATCAAATTTACTGGAAGTGGGGTCCAGTTTTTCATCTTAACAAGCTCTTCAGGTCATTCTTATGCTTGCTAACACCGGAGAGCTAGTGTTTTTTTTTCCTGCACTCTCATTATCGTTGTCAGAAAATTTTTATTAAAAGTTATATCCGGTTATCAGTTTGTGCTTGTGGAATTGGGAGATTGTATTGAGGGGTATAGGAGAGAGCAGTGACCCCTCTGGGTGCTGATGGAGAAATAAAAGTATCAGTGGCAGCGAGAGAGTTGCTGTGACTGGGCTGTTGACTAACAAGATAAACGTCAAGTTTGTGGAAAATAAGAAAGCCTGAAAACAACCTGGACCTACAGAAGGCTAAATTTTTGAAAACTCTCACAAATCACTGGCATAAAAATTGTTGCTGGAATTATTTTTGAAAAGTAGCCTCTCTGAGGCTCCTTGTATTTATATTTTAGTTATAGACAGAAATGGGACCTTGTTTGTAGTCACAGAGGGATGAGGCCTGGTATAGACAGCATCTGTCTATATACGTCTATGTATCTGTGAATGTATCTATCCTCATCATTAACGTCACCATCATTACCTATCTGGCATCTGTTCTAAATATAACTTTTAGGCTATAATCATGTACTCTCTATTCTCCTATTCTTAGTCTTATCCCACCTCAGTTTATCTTTCACATGGCAGCCAAGTAAACCTTTCTAAAATCCATATCTTAAGTACCTCCCTCCAGTATACTTGCCTGGCAAATCTCATGGACAGAGGAGCCTGCTGGGCTTCAGTCCATGGGGTCACAAAGAGTCAGGCATGAGTGAGCGACTAACACTTACTTTCTTACTTTGTCCTTTAGATGGATTGAAAAGTTACTTGTATGTTAGGTATGATATTTTTGGTTCCAGATAATTTTTCAACATAATATTTTACTAATATCCTTGCTTTCATCATTAGTAGATTGGTTTCCAGGTTTACTACACTACTCAGATTTCTCAAAGGAGTATATTCTCTCAGAGTTTTAAGGGTTTTCATCAAGTTTGCATTCTCTGCATGCGTGCTAAGTCACTTCAGTCATGTCTGACTCTTTTCAATGCTTAGGACTGTAGCTCACCAGGTTCCTCTGTCTCCTGACATTCTCCAGGCCAGAATAATGGAGTAGGTGGCCACACCCTCTTCCTGGAGATCTTCCTGAACGGGGATCAAACCAGGGTCTCCTGCGGCTCCTGCGTTGCACGCATGAGCCGCAATTTACCACTGAGCCACCAGAAAAGTCCTTTTATTCTCTAATCCCCTCAAATAGGAAACTGATAATTTACTTTCAAGACCTTGGTCAGGCTTCATCTCCAAATAACTTTCTCACCCCCAAAGACTGGACTGAGTACGCTTCACTTCGTCTTCTATGAACTTATATTTAAATAAATGCATCAAAGGTCTGACCAAACATATTCCTCTCTGAATATCTCATTAAATACGCTTCTTCTTAGAAACAAGTACTGCATTTAATTCATTCACAGGGTCCAGGTGAACAAATCAACACCTGACTGAAAGAAGATGTCTAATACATATTTTATGCATTCAGTTCAGTTCAGTGTCTCAGTCGTGTCCGACTTTTTGTGACCCCATGAACCGCAGTACACCAGGCCTCCCTGTCCATCACCAACTCCCAGAGTCCACCCAAACCCACATCCATTGAGTCGGTGATGCCATCCACCATCTCATCCTCTGTTGTCCTCTTCTCCTCCTGCCCTCAATCTTTCCCAGCATCAGGGTCTTTTCCAATGACTCAGCCCTTCGCATCAGGTGGTCAGTATTGGAGTTTCAGCTTTAACATCAGTCCTTCCAATGAACACCCAGGGCTGATCTCTTTTAGGATGGACTGGTTGGATCTCCTTGCAATCCAAGGGACTCTCAAGAGTCTTCTCCAACACCACAGTTCAAAAGCATCAGTTCTTCAGCACTAAGCCTTCTTCACAGTCCAACTCTCATATCCATACATGACCACTGGAAAAAACATAACCTTGACTAGATGGACCTTTGTTGGCAAAGTAATATTTCTGCTTTTCAATAGGCTATCTAGGTTGGTCATAACTTTCCTTCCAAGGAGTAAGCATCTTTTAATTTCATGGCTGCAGTCACCATCTGCAGTGATTTTGGAGCCCAAAAAAATAAAGTCTGACACTGTTTCTACTGTTTCCTCATCTATTTGTCTTGAAGAGATGGGACCAGATTCCGTGATCTTAGTTTTCTGAATGTTGAGCTTTAAGCCAACTTTTTCACTCTCTTCTTTCACTTTCTGCCATAAGGGTGGTGTCATCTGCATATCTGAGGTTATTGATATTACTCCCGGCAATCTTAATTCCAGCTTGTGCTTCTTCCAGCCCAGCATTTCTCATGATGCAGTCTGCATATAAGTTGAATAAACAGGATGACAATATACAGCCTGATGTACTCCTTTTCCTATTTGGAACCAGTCTGTTGTTCCATGTCCAGTTCTAACTTTTGCCTCCTAACCTGCATACAGGTTTCTCAAGAGACAGGTCAGGTGGTCTGGTATTTCCATCTCTTTCAGAATTTTCCACAGTTTATTGTGATCCACACAGTCAAAGGCTTTGGCATAGTCAATAAAGCAGAAATAGATATTTTTCTGGAACTCTCTTGCTTTTTCCATGATTCAGGGGATGTTGGCAATTTGATCTCTGGTTCCTCTGCCTTTTCTAAAACCAGCTTGAACATCTGGAAGTTCACGGTTCATGTATTGCTGAAGCCTGGCTTGGAGAATTTTGAGCATTACTTTACTAGNAGCCTGGCTTGGAGAATTTTAAGCATTACTTTACTAGTGTGTGAGATGAGTGCAATTGTGCTGTAGTTTGAGCATTCTTTGGCATTGCCTTTCTTTGGGATTGGAATGAAAACTGACTTTTTCCAGTCTTGTGGCCACTGCTGAGTTTTCCAAATTTGCTGGCATATTGAGTGCAGCACTTTCATAGCATCATCTTTCAGGATTTGAAATAGCTCAACTGGAATTCCATCACCTCCACTAGCTTTGTTCATAGTGATGCTTCCTAAGGTCCACTTGACATTCCAGGATGTCTGGCTCTAGGTGAGTGGTAGTGATCATACCTTTGTGATTATCTGGGTCATGAAGATCTTTTTTGTACAGTTCTTCTTTGTATTCTTGCCACCTCTTCTTAATACCTTCTGCTTCTGTTAGGTCCATACCATTTCTGTCCTTTATCGAGCCCATCTTTGCATGAAATATTCCCTTAGTATCTCTAATTTTCTTGAAGAGATCGCTAGTCTTTCCCATTCTATTGTTTTCCTCTATTTCTTTGTATTGATTGCTGAGGATTGCTTTTTTATCTCTTCTTGCTATTCTTTGGAACTCTGCATTCACATAGGTATATCTTTTCTTTTCTCCTTTGCTTTTCACTTCTCTTCTTTTCACAGCTATTTGTAAGGCCTTCTCAGACAGTCATTTTGCTTTTTTGCATTTCTTTTTATGCATAAGTAAATCCAAAAATAACTGATGAATATTGTGTCCTCTAATTAGTTATTATCTTATAAGCACAAAGAAGAATAGCTCCCTAGGCAGGCTCAGATATCAGGCCAAACACTGGAATTTAAATCAAGGCAGTTTAACCAGCTCCATACTTGCTCAGTTTACATGATGCCAATCTTATGCTCCAATACTGCCAATTTATTTATGTCTCACTTGCCCATGTTCATGCTTGCTTCCTCATGCCATGAATTGCCCCATTATTTCTTTGTAATACCTCTTTATTAACTCAAGCTATTCTCCCTCAGAAAAACTGAGTATGTTCTCCTCCATGTAATAAAAGCACTGCTGATATCTGAGAGAGCTGCATAGTTGTCTTTTTGGATTTCTGATTTTATAATGGCCCTGGGATTCCCATCACAGGATGATTCATCCATCTGTCATGGAACATACTATCTCTGGATTAATCTTTCTGATTTCTTCAATCCCCTTCCTGCCTCAACTGCTACTCTCCTATTTATAAACACTATGTCTTGTGTGTGTATCTCATTTCCATGTGTCTTTCTCTGGTGCCTACACCACTGTTGGAAGTGATTGCTTTCCAGATAATGCTCCCACGACTATACCAAGCCACCTCAGTATAGCAGGAAACAACTTTACTACTTTTATATTCCTAAATAACACTTAGAACTCAAAGCATGGCCACTTTTCAGTAGCATCTCAACATATATCTTATGAAAAATTTTAAATACATATATAGTTTTATATATAATTGCACATAATATATATAATGTTTCTTTATCTTCAGATTGCTATTTAATTTAAAATAATGAAAAACACCTCACCATGTGAAAAATCATGATACGATTGTAGCTTTGTATTCCTAAGTTCTGCATCCTTGAATTCAACCAAACATGGATCAAAAATATTTGGAACAAAAATTCTAGAAATTTCCAGAACTTGAATCTGCCATGTGCCAGCAACTATTTACATAATACTTACATTGTATAAGGTAGTGTAAGAGATAATTTAAAATATATGGGAGGATAACATAGGTTATATGGTAATATTTTTGTCATTTTTTAAAATTTATAAAATAATTTTATCTAAGAGAACTGAGCATTCTTGGGTTTTGGCATCCTGGGGTGGGTTCTGGAACAAATCCCCCACGGGTACTGAAGGACAAATGTATTTTTAAAACAGTTTGATTTTAAAATCTGATTTGTTATTTAATAGTTATGTGACATAAGGTACTCACTTTATCATGCTGAGCTTCATCTGTGAATGAGCATAATAACACGTATTTCTAAAGAGTAGCATTAAGATTGAATTTTAAATTTTGTAAAAAATAGAATCACTTTTCCAAGTTTATACAGATAAATATTGGTGGAGAAAAGACTAGAGCTGAGGGAATATCTGTCATCTACTGTTCTTTCCTGGAGAATCCCAGGGATGGGGGAGCCTGGTGGGCTGTCGTCTCTGGGGTCGCACAGAGTCAGACATGACTGAAGCGACTTAGCAGCAGCAGCAGCATACCTAGCACAGGTTTTTTTCTTAATGATACCTGTGCTAGGATTGGCTAATCATTAAAAACTAAGAGATTAAAATGAAGATAGAAACAAAGAGGTAAATGAACATGATGAGAAAGATAAGGAAAAAAAAATGGGAATTTTATCTCCTTTGAAGAAAATTCAATCCACTGGAAAGCGTTAGAGGAATAGTTGAATGTTATTATTTCTTCATTTTATATATGCATAATATACATGAGTATACATAATTGCTGACTCAGACTATGTATCAAATTATATCACATCATTCTTAAAAAGCAAATAGTAATGGTAAATAAGCTTAGTATCTTGTTGTAAAATTGCAACTCATTATGAAATTTCAGAAATTAATCAGCCAATCAGACACATTAAGTTTTGAAATGTCTTTCCTGGTCTCTTCCATCTACAGTTTAGAATTTAAGTATTGAGCCACTTATATTACCATATATAAAACTAGAGAGCCAGTGGAAATTTGCTTTATGATGCAGGGAGCTCAAATCCAGTGCTCTGTGTCAACCTAGAGGGGAGAGACGGCATGGGAGGTTTGAAGGAAGTTCAAGAGGGAGGGGACATATGTATACCTATGGCTGATTGATGTTGATATATGGTAGAAATCAACAAAATATTATAAAGAAATCATCCTGCAATTAAAAATAAATAAAATTTTTGAAAAGCATTGAGGGAATAAATGCCAATGATAATATAGTAAGGTAATGTTTGACTTAGTTTATTTAAAAGTAAATAGCAAAACCTCAGAAGTTGTAAAAAATATGGTAATGTAATTTACATTGAAATATGAAAAAACCATTTGCTCTTGAGAAAAAAATATTTTGAAAATGTTTTAATGTAAAATAAAAATGACATTTGTGATGCTTACAGTGCATCAGGATTTATAACCCAAAACTATTTTCAAAGAAGACAGATTAAAAGTAATACTTACATACAATCATTTGGATCAAAAATAACAAAAGTAAATGTAACTTCAAACACAAATATAAAATGATGTTTACTGAAAGTTTATTTCCTCTTACTTATTTTCTTAACTTAAAACATGAAAGTTATTTTTAACTTACTGTGAAGACTTAATCTTTGTTAAGCCATTTTAGCTGTCATAGCTGTGAGTTATTCAATTATATAGAGAAAATCTGTAGTTAATAAAAGTTTAATACAATTTAAGCTTCCCAAGACTATTAAATCTCCCACCCATAATGTATCAAAAGCACATGTCACTGTTAGATATTCAAAGGTAATCTGTAGGCATTCTACCAAAATAATGAATGCAAATCTCTGTAGGCATAAAAGGTAATACAAAAATCAGGTAGAGCACATTATAAGCCCAGATGTCCAAAGTTTATCTTCACAGAGCAGCTTCACTGCTACTAAAATAATACCCCCAAAATGAATTAAACATATGTACTGTCCAGGCACTAGCTCCTAAGAATGGACAGGAATGAGCTTAACAGATAAAATAGAAGGATACTAAATGTCCACTCTTACCCTAGTTAAATAATTGGTAAATAGCAGATACTGAAATTTCATGTTGTATTTAAAGACAAATGCATTGAATACGACATAACCAAAATTTGATAAGTTGTACTGAATGTTGTTGAGTAAAAATAAAATTTAACCTACTTGATGATGATTTTGTCATGATAAACACTTCTAAAAAAAAAACCTATTTATTCATCTTATAAGAGATTTGCAAGAGGAGAGGATGTTGATAAAATGAGCAAATTAAATATCAGTCTTTGTAAAATTTGTGTTTTAATCCTAGGGAAGATATATAAGAATTTCAAAATATAACCTATAGCACAGTCACAAAATGAATACAAAAACAGTAACATTTTTCAAATAGCTAATTTATAGAAATTGATAAGTTGCCTGAGAACACAATTGAGATGAATTATTTACATTAAAGTCCTGGATTTTCATTATGCAGAAAGTCACTGGTAAAAACAATTTGTCAAAAATAAAGGGGAATGTAACATATCTTTTGATTAAATATGAAAGAAGGAAAAGATCAGTGTTTCTACTGCACCTTATCAGCAGTGCTAAAGAGGTTGACGTTCATTTGAAATAGCAAATGTGTGTGTGCTCAGTTGTGTCTGACTTTTTGGGGCCCCATGGACTGAGGACCCAGAGGACCAGGCTCCTCTGACCATGGAATTTTCCAGGTGAGGATACTGGAGTGTGATGCCATTTCCTATTCCAGGGGATCTTCCCAGTGATAGAAACCCAGTGATAGAAACCAGATCTCTGAAATCTGTTGCATTGACAAGTGGATTCTCTACCACCGGAGCCATCTGGGAAGCCCAATTGCAAATGTAAATTACTTCTTTTTTTTATTCTTGTTGAAAGGAAATGTCTGAGACAGAAGTAGAAGGTGAAAGAGAAAAGGGAAGAGGGAAGGGAGGAAAATGGAGGAAGGAAAGGATGGGAAAGAAGGGAGTTTGATTCAATTCAAGAACCTCCATTTCAGAAGCCAGAACAAATTATTTCTGTTCTCAGGTTAGCCCATTGTATCATGCAATTTCTAAAATATTGTGAAATGATTGAGGCGTTTTGAGGCAATTGTAAAGAATTTTAAAGTGATGTCAGTAGGGATGAATGCCTTTAATTTCCTAATAATATTTGAAAAGACAGGGACATAAAACAATACAAAATTATACATGCATTAATTTTTAGGGAACATGATTTTATTTTCTCAACAAATTAAATATAATTAATTGATGCTTGTGAACTGTGGTGTTGGAGAAGACTCTTGAGAGTCCCTTGGACTGCAAGGAGATCCAAACAGTCCATTCTAAAGGAGATCAACCCTGGGATTTCTTTAGAAGAAATGATGCTAAAGCTGAAGCTCCAGTACTTTGGCCACCTCATGCAAAGAGTTGACTCATTGGAAAAGACTCTGATGCTGGGAGGGATTGGGGGCAGGAGGAGAAGGGGACGACTGAGGATGAGATGGCTGGATGGCATCACTGACTCGATGGACGTGAGTCTGAGTGAACTCCGGGAGTTGGTGATGGACAGGGAGGCCCGGCGTGCTGTGGTTCATGGGGTTGGAAAGAGTGGGACACGACTGAGCCACTGAACTGAACTGAACTGAAGACCTATTCCTGCACACTGCCCTGGTTTTAACCTCAACTCATCATGTCAACAACGTATTCTAGAGGCTCTGCTTTATAGATTCTCAATGTACTCAACACATTATCATAAAAATATGTATCTTTCATTTTATTCTTCTCCCCATGTGAGCAGTCTTTGATCCTCTACAAATCGCCATAATGTACATATTAATTTGCTGAAAAAAAGATATTTATGAAGCAACTGCAATATGTCAGGATGGTGCTAAATTCTAGTGATAGTATGATGAAAAATATATTACCTAATTTCCACCCTCATAGAACTTTGGTGGTTGAGATGGTCATTAATATAAAATACAACTTAAAATAGGAAACTTCGTTGTAAAAGGTAATATGAAGTATATATACATATTATTATGCAGTAATAGATAATTTCACATCATCAAAGATGCTGAGAAAACCTTCTTCGAGTAACTAACATGTTAGTTAATATCATATTAATTAACTTAAAAATACTATAAATTTGTAAAAGTAATAATATTTTATAACCCAAGAAAGAAATTGTCTCTAAATTAAACTTCAAGACTATTCCTTATTATTTAAAATGTTATTTCATACTTACTGAAAGAGTTGTTTATATACATATATATACACACACAGTTTTTAGCATATAGCTATTGTGCATATATAAAAAGAACTTTAAAATTCTGACTTTTCTAAATGATTTCCTGCTTATTGCCTCAATAGCATTTTTTTCCCCACACAGTGTAATATTTCTGTCATCAAATGATAGTTGACACAGTCCTTTTTGGCACAATCCCAAAATTATTGGTAATGTAGCATTCCTTAAAATATTTCTCCATCTATTTTTTTCCAGAATGCTTTTCCAAGACACTGACCTCTATTCTATAAATTTGGATACTGGTACTTCCTATATTCTAACCCTTTTCATCTTTTTTTCTTGATAGATTTGCACAAATCTAAACTTTAAGCGCCCTCTGCTAAAGGCACAGGAAGTTTTTGACAAATTGATATTCATGTCATAATGATCATCTGGAAAGATGTGGGACTAGTTTCTCATTACTTTAAAATGTCTTTCATCTCTTCTGTGGAATTTGACCAATTTTCCTGTCGAGTTTTTTTGCTTACTTTTTAATAGGACTTATTTCTGCATATATCTCAATAGCAAAATGTAACAAAGTTTCACCTGTTTGCAGGTATTTTCCTTGGTTTCCATTAAGCACTTGATTGTTTCTTTGAAAAATATTATTAAATTGCACTGATTATTCTGATAATAATTATTAACTTTACTAATGTGGTGTTGGAGAAGACTCTTGAGAGTCCCTTGGACTGTAAGGAGATCCAACCAGTCCATTCTGAAGGAGATCAGCACTGGGATTTCTTTGGAAGGAATGATGCTAAAGCTGAAGCTCCAGTACTTTGGCCTCTGATGCTGGGAGGGATTGAGGGCAGGAGGAGAAGGGGACGACAGAGGATGAGATGGCTGGATGGCATCACGGACTCAATGGACGTGAGTCTGAGTGAACTCCGGGAGATGGTGATGGACAGGGAGGCCTGGCGTGCTGCAATTCGTGGGGTTGCAAAGAGTCAGACACGACTGAGCAACTGAACTGAACTGAACTGAATAGCAAGTCGTTGCCCCCAGTCTGTTTTAGTGTCTTTCTGCATTCAGATGACTTAGTATTTCAATAGGATTTGTAATGTCATTTTATTTGAAAACCAGTGAGACACAACAGATATATAACAACAGTGCACACAATTCAATTAAATTTCAAAAACATGGAAAACAATAACCATGTTCATACACATGTACATGCATAGATGATACAAATGTAGCCTGCCTGACAACCAACAGCAATTATGGCATAGATTTAAGATGCAATTCATTGTAAGAGATGCTAAAATGTGGTGGGGGGCGGGGAAGCAAAGGACATGAGAAAAGTGAAGAGGGATTCTGCTTCTCTTTAAGACATAGACAGTTGTATCGAACCCTTGCTCATACGGATTGGTAGCTCTTGTCCTCCTAGTGTGCATTTTTAGTCTTAACTTTGCCCCTAATATTGGGAACATGATTCGTATATCCATTTTCACCTGTGCTATTCTACATTGCAATGGAAGT
>SJYQ01095339.1:13184-36158 GCA_006410935.1 Redunca redunca
GAGAGAGAGAGAAAGAAGGTATCCAAATTGCAAAGGATGAAATTAAAAAAAAAAAAAATCTATTCACAGGTGCATGATTCTATATGTAGAAAATGAAAAAGAATCCACAGGAACACTCTAGAGCAAATGAATGAATTTAAACAAAGTTACATGGTACCACATAAACACACAAAAATGAGTTGTGTTTCTTTTCTCTAGCAGAGAAACTTTTTTGACTGATGGGTTGATTGATTGTGAGGAATTTGCTCACACAATATGGAGACCAAAAGGTTCTACTCTTTGCGGGAGTCTCAAAAAACCTCCTAGTGTAATTCAGCCTGGTCCAAAGGTCTGAGAACCAGGGGAAGCTAAGATGTAAATTCCAATTTGAAGGCAGGCGAAGATGTGATAATATTTTGCAGTTCAATGTGAGACAGGCAAAAAGACACAGAGTTCTCCTAGCTCAGCTTTCTGTTCCATTCAGGCTTACAGTGGATTGGATGATGCCCACCCACATTCAATTCAGTTCAGTCCGATTCTTTGCAACCCAGTGGACTGCAACACACCAGGCTTCCCTGTCCATCACCAACTCCCAGAGTGTGCTCAAACTTATGACCATCAAGTCGGTGATGCCATCCAAACATCTCATCTTCTGTCATCACCTTCTCCTCCCATCTTCACTCTTTCCCAGCATCTGGGTCTTTTCCAATGAGTCAGTTCTTTGCATCAGGTGGCCAAAGTATTGGAGTTTCAGTTTCAGCATCAGTCCTTCCAATGAATATTCAGGACTGATGTCTTTAGGATTGACTGGTTTGATCTCCTTGCAGTTCAAGGAACTCTCAAAAGATTTCTCCAACACCACAATTCAAAAGCATCAATTCTTTGGCACTCAACTTTCTTTATAGTCCAACTCTCACATCCATACATAGTTACTGGAAAAGCCATAGTTTTGACTAGAGGAAACTTTATAGGCAAATGTCCACCCATATTGGGGAGGGTTATCCTCTGAGTCCATCCATTCAAATGCTAATCTCACCCGGAAACAGACTCATAGCAACACCCAGAGCTAATGTTTAATCTGTTTAACCTCATGGCCAGTGAAGTTGACATGTATAATAAACTACTACATGGACCATTGTTGAGATTTATCACTTTATCTGGTATAAATTAAATGATGCTAGGAATAAGAAGAAGGGAGGACACAAGATATATGGTGCAAAGAACCAAACAGATTAAGAGTTTCAGAACCTAAAGTCTGAATTACAACAATTCCCTATTGTGGTCATGGTCGTAAATTGTTTTCACATTCAAGTACATTTATTCAACTATAAACAAAGAGATGTAAGGCTTATGCCATTTGTTGGTGCATAAATCAGTTTAAGAAATATTCTGATAGAAATTTAAATTATATTTATTTTAAATGTTAAATGAGAACAAAATGAAAGAATATATAAGACAAAAGCAGGACAAGGGGACAAAAGGCCAAGTGAATTTTCAAAAGAGCCAAGCAGAAATCTAGACGTGTGAACTTATATAAAGGCAGAGAATAACTAAACTAGGAAGAATAAAGCAGAATGAGATACAGAAAGAAAAAAGATTGAAAACTAAAATAAGTTAAGCAATGTAGGTGATATGCTAATATTACCAAACCAAACTTGGGTCTGCACACCCTTGATTAGTAAGCCAGTCAATCTACTGACACTGGCTTGTGGTGAAGGGCAGGGCAGGGCTTATTTCAGGGCACCAAGCAAGTTCAGGACAGCTAGTGCTCAAAAAGCCCGAGCACCCCATGGGTTTCAGCAAAGCATTTTTAAAAGCAAATTAGGGATAGGGAGTCCCAGAGTTTGTGATCAGCTGGTGCACTATTCTCTGACTGGTTGATGGTGAGGTAAGGTTGTGGAGGCACAGGGATAACATTATCAGCAATTAACCCTAAGGGAAAGTGTGAGAGGTGCATAATTTAATTTCCATTTTAAGAAGCTTACTTGGACTTCTGAGTGGTGATTGGATTAGCACAGAGACCAGGTAGACCAGTTACTAGCTGTTTTACCTGGATTGGTTATGTGCACCAAATCTAGGATGTCAGCAGTGAAGACAGATTTAACTAACTTGAGATTTATTTTGAATCAGTCTTTGAGAGGTAAAGCGTCTGGCTGCAGTGCAGGAGACTCGGGTTCCACCCCTGGGTTGGAAGATCCCCTAGAGGAGGAAATGGCAACCCACTCCAGTACTCTTGCCTGGAAAATGCCATGGATGGAGGAGCCTGGTGCAGGCTACAGTCCATGGGGTCACAAAGAGTCAGACACGACTGAGCAACTTCACCTTCACTTTCACTTTCAGTGGAAACTTAGGGAAATGGAGAAATCAGGGATGGCTCTTAGACAGAAGAGTTTTGAACAAAAGGCTGCATTAAGATACACTTATGAAAATGGGAAACAAAATGAATGGGAGTTGAAAAAATTCTATGAACAAATATTTGCATTTTGGATAGCTAGTGTTTGAGTTTAGCCTATATGCAAGTGGGGGTGTTAAAAGCAGCAGGAATTTGAGTTCAGGGTGCAGAGAAGATTCAGTTACATGGATTTAATTAGCACCATGTTGCAAAAGTCTGACTTTCAAGATAACATGATTCTTTAAATTAAAGTCATTACCTCAACACCATGGAAATATTAAGCCATAATATTTTAAAAAGCAGGAATCTTACAAAGATGAAAACAAACTCGCTGCATTTAAATAGAGCCAGATATTGAATCTTGATTTCCTTTTCTCTAAAGTTATAATATTAATTTCTTATACTCTGAGTAGATTTGCTGTAAAAAATTATATAAATCAAAGTATGCAAAGTAGTTTTTTGAAATTATAAAGCCATACACAAATAATTATTTATTAAAATAAAGCAGCATAAGAAAACAAGAATGATTTATAGAAACTTCTTATAGGTCTCTCTCCGTAAACATGTTGAATTTTCCTAAGTAGAAGCTGGAAAATTCCATGCTCCTAACATTGTTCTTTGTAGCTTCAGCATCTAATAGTCAGTTTTTCCAAAACTCTGGATTCTTAAATCTTTGACCTCCTTTACCTATCTATTCCTGCAGGGAACTTCAGCCAACAAATTATATACCTTCTAGCTTATCAACACCAATAACTGTACTTTTACTGGTACTTAGATTATAATCATCTTCTTCTGAATCCCAGCTTTCTTCCACTGTTAATTCCTCTCCCCAAATTCCTTGACCCTATTTGAACAACCTATTAACTGACTTTCTATTCTTTGTGTCCTTGCTTCTGTCTTTATCCCCTTTGCTCACTAGATTCCAAAGTCCATTACTGTATAACTGTTATCAGAAGTGGAGGTTTGGCTGCTCGCCCCTCAAAAGTCAATAAAGAAGCAAGGCTGGTGGAAAAAAAAGTGAAAGTGAAAGTCACTCAGTCATGGTCTGACTCTTTGTGACCCCATGGACTACACAGTCGATGGAATTCTCCAGGCCAGAATACTGGAGTGGGTAGCCTTTCCCTTCTCCAGGGGATCTTCCCAGGCCATGGATCGAATCCAAGTCTCCTACATTGTGGTTGAGCCACAAGGAAAGTGCAGAGGAGAGTTTGCTTTATTTCAGTGTTCTTGCCTGGAGAATCCCAGGGACAGGGGAGCCTGGTGGGCTGCTGTCTAGTCTATGGGGTCGCACAGAGTCGGACACGACTGAAGCAACTTAGCAGCAGCAGCAGCAGCAACCAGAGGGTAGGGTGGACTCCTGACTGAAGGCTGACCCCTCTGCCCTACTGACAACCCATGGGGAATAGCTTTTAAAGGTGAAGGGAGTGGGCAACATGCAGAAACAGTACAGTCAGCTCTGACAGTCATATTGAAATTGGTCATAGGGCAGTGTGATCAGCTTCATCTTGATTGTTTTAAGTACAGCTAGTCTTCAAGTTGTAGGGTTGCTTTGTTTCCATTACTTTGAGGCAAAACCTCAAATTGTGCAACTTATGTCGTGGCTACAATCTGGTCATTGTGTAGTTATCTTTTCCACATGATGGGAGTTTCAGTATCTATAAGAGAGCTCATAGAATATGGCTCAGAACACTATATTTAACCCTCAAGAAGGAACTAAAGGTCCTTGACTATGCTTAATGATTAAACCATTATTATTTTCTTGTTCTTTCAATTCAAATTTTTTTAACTTTTTATTTTAAATTGGAGTATAGTTGATTAACAAGGTGTCAGTTTCAGTTGTACAACAGAGTGATTCAGTTGTACATGTATCTACTCTTTTTCAAATTCTTTTCCCAGTTACATAATTATTGTTACATAATTATGTTGTTACATAATATTGAGCAGAGTCTTGTTGGACTGTTTTCCTTTGTTTCTGTATTTTCTTACATCTCAGTTTAAACTTACTCTTTGGCTAATTTTTTTTCACAGACAAAGGAAGGCAAAGGACATGGTGGGGGGTAGGTGTAAGATCATTGAGTCCTGCTGTTTCATAATCACTCCATTGCATATTCTAAGCTCAATTAATCTTTATTGTCTTGCATACCCTTACCCTCAGATGTGCCTGACTCTACTTTCTGACTGTTGTTGTTGTGTTCAGTCATCAAGTCATATTCAACTCTTTGTGACCCCATGGACTGCAGCACACCAGGCCTCTTTGTCTCTCACCACCTCCTGAAGTTTGCCCAAATTCATGTCCATTGCATCAGTGATGCCATCCAGCCATCTCATCCTCTGATGCCCTCTTCTCTTTCTGCCCTCAATCTTTCCCAGCATCAGGAGGTTTTCCAGTGAGTCAGCCATTTGCATCAGAGGACCAATTTATTGGAGTTTCAGCTTTAGCATCAGTCCTTCCAATGAGTATTCAGGGTTAATTTCCCTTAAGATAGACTAGTTTGATCTTTCTGACTGCAAGTAGCTAAAAATGGCTAGGAAATATTAACCATGTACACTCGTCTTTTTTTCAAATGATCATATTCACTCTGCTACTCTCTTATTCATCTATTTGAAATACTTCTTAACTCCTTGTGGCACCACAGAAGTCTTCCTTCATCACTTTCAGGGATAATCTTGTTTCTTATTATCACTGAGAAAATAGAAATTGTCCTTTATCATCATCATGTCATCATTGTCATCACCATTTTTCTAAATCTACCAGGCTACTTAACTTTTATCCATCTGTATCCATATATACAATTATATTCTTTACAGGAGAGCAGGATGCAATGGCAATTTGCCTGAATTCAAATCCTGAGTGAGATTATATGTATTTTTTATGTGTGCAATATTTAGTGTGGAGACAAAGATACATGGTTTATGTAGGAAACTCTTTATTCATGAAACACTCAAAAATAGTCGTATATTGGTAAAAATTACTTTTATATTTTAATAAAGTATCTTTCTTCACTGAGTTCAGCTAGAGTAAGTCAGAACATATTGATATATATTGATAAATATAAAATGACTACAGTTAATATTCAGTTAAAGAAAGCGGGGTGCAGAAGAATTGAAGCTTTTGAAGTGTGGTGTTGGAGAAGACTCTTGAGAGTCCCTTGGACTGCAAAGAGATCAAAGCAGTCAATCCTAAAGGAAATCAGTCCTGAATATTACTGGGAGGACTGATGCTGAAACTGAAACTCCAATACTTTGGCCACCTGATGTGAACAACTGGCTCATTGGAAAAGACCCTGATGCTGGGAAAGACTGAAGCCAGGAAGAGAAGGGGACGACAAGAAGATGAGATGGTTGGATGACCTCATTGACTCCATGGACATGAGTTTGAGCAAGTTCCCGGAGTTGGTGATGGACAGGGAGGCCTGGTGTGCTGCAGTCCATGGGGTCACAAAGAGTCAGACATGACTGAGCAACTGAACTGAACTAAATATTCATTTTAAATTTACTAAATAGGCACTTTCCTAAATGTTGTACATGCATTGTCTTATAAAATCCCCTAATGCATTATGAAGAAGTAATAAACTTTGCTGGTCATCTCATATTTGTTCAGAGCCTGTTAAATTCCCTAAACTGCAATTTATGTAGATCATGATGAACAGGATCATGAGATTCGGTTGATAGGTTTCTGAAAACGCACTGTAGCAATTGCCAGACAAGGATTTGGTTTTATACCAGTCTAATTCTTCACTATCAAACAGAAGGGATAACAGAATTAAATTAAAAGTGCGGTGCACTAGACTGGTTGATTTCCTAGAAGTACTATTATCTGAATGCACCATAAGGGAGTACACACATCAGTCTCCCTACTCAACTTCCAAGGAATCAAATTAAGATGAAAAGAAATTAGAACTTATAAAGATTGCTGGCTCTGAGTCACCTAATCTAATCAGCTTTACAAGAATGGTAAATTGTAATGACAGTGAGTAGAGGAAAAAGCTGAAACTAGCAAATTAATATACGATAAAGTGAACTTCCCAGGTGGAACTAGTGGTAAAGAACCCTCCTGCTAAAACAGTAGATATCAGAGAAACAGGTTTTGTCCCTGGGTCAGGAAGATACCCTGGAGGAGGAAATGGCAACCCATTCCAGTATTCTTGCCTGGAGAATCCCATGGATCCATATCTACAAAGGAGCCTGTTGCACCACTGTCCACAGGATTGCAGATTCAAGTGTGACTGAAGTGACTTAGCATGGAGGCAAAGTGGAAACTCTCCTCTTAAAACAGAGACAGAATGACTTAGAAAAATCTTGAAAAATTATTTTCTGTATTATACATTTATCTTGGCTCTTGGCAGCAGTAAAAACATTTCCTTGGAATGTTAATTGGATGTTTTCCCTTTTCTAGCAATACTGTGACCAAAATACCTATTGTTTGACAATTGCTATGCTAAGACATGAGAGATAAGCATGCCTGACAAAGCATTCTCTTCAAAGTAAACTGCAACAGATTTCCGCTAACTGGATTTTATAAACAAGTCTTGTGGAACTCTGTGTTTAATGACCAGTTCTTAAAATCTTTGCCCAATGTATCTTCAGTGTAGTTTTTTTTTTTTTTCAAGCAAATAATGGACAAGAATTTTAAAAATTAGAATGATGCTATTTATTAGTCAGGTAAGACATCACAGGATATATTGCTGACAGTTCACACAGTAATTGGATATGGTGAAATTTTAAAATGTTTTATTGTGAGTTTGCATCATTGTTTTTCTAAGGATCATGTTAGCTACAGAAAAATAGGTGCATATTATTAAAGACAGACAGGCTTGTCATGGAGCTTGAGAGCGGTGTCCATGGTTTTCTGCTGGGCACCACAGAGATTATAACTGAAGTTAGGACACTGCTAGAAATTACTTGTAAATTATGATTCTTATGCATCAGGATTAATATAAGCTAAGTTACTGTTGCCTAATATCCCAGTACTATTCAGTAGATTCTCGTGTCTTAATCAATATTCCCAAGATAGAGTTTTTTCTGTGATTATAAGGAGATTTTTTATAATCATATTTTTCATAAGCCACAAGCTAATCTAATAGCTATGTGTCTAACCTATAAACAACAAAAAGTAAAGTTTCTATAAGGATGCAAGATGCAACAGAAATTGAACCTGAGAAGTATAGTACAAATAATTAGTCTTGAGAGTTCATATTGCCATGTAGTCTATTTTCTGAACAAAACAGTCTTAAATTAATGATTCAAAGGAAAATTCATATCAGAAAAGCTCTAATTCATTGACTGAACACTACTGGAGGTATTCTTACATCAAATACAGTTATATATATATATATATTCAGTTCAGTTCAGTTCATTTCAGTCGCTCAGTCATGTCTGACTCTTTGCAACCCCATGGACCGCAACATGCCAGGCCTCCCTGTTCATCACCAACTCCCAGAGTCCACCAAAACCCATGTCCATTGAGTCAGTGATGCTATCCAACCATCTCATCCTTTGTTTGTCCCCTTCTCTTCCTGCCTTCAATCTTTCCCAGCATCAGGGTCTTTTCAAATGAGTCAGCTCTTCGCATCAGGTGGCCAAAGTATTAGAGCTTTGGCTTCAACATCAGTCCTTCCAATGAACACCCAGGACTGATCTCCTTTAGAATGGACTGGTTGGATCTCCCTGCAGTCCAAGGGACTCTCAAGAGTCTTCTCCAATACCACAGTTCAAAAGCATCAATTCTTTGGTGCTCAGCTTTCTTTATAATCCAGCTCTCACATCCATACATGACTACTGGAAAAACCATAGCCTTGACTAGACGGACCTATTAACATGTTAAAATTATTATAGGTATTATATTGTGTGATTCACCTAAGAGTGAATTACTTGTATGCTGGTTTTGTTATTAAATGAGATTTTCCTCAAAAACAAAGATTTATATCTATTTGAAAAAAGTTATCACCAAATTCAGAATGATGTTGAAATATGTAAATATGCCTGATATTTTACAAAAAAATGAAAGAGACAATCATAATTTACAAGTAATTTCTATTCCATTAAATACAAAGGGAATTTATACTTAACACAGCATCATTTACCTATCTTGATGTCTGAAAAATCTCACTCTTTATATCTTTGTGTTTTAAAAGATTATATCTTTTGCCTAAGAAATGGTTATGGTCAATGTCTAAGGTACGATTTTGTACTGAAAATATCTTGACTCGCCCTGAATAGCTTGCCCTTCCTAAGATACCAATTTGCAGCTCTGGATTGTAGGCAAATATACATATTATATATATAATATATATATATTTTTAATTATTAGCAACAAAGACCATTGGCTTCACTGAAGGGAAAGTATGTCATTACTGTCTTTTTTTTTAACCTCATTTTTAAAAATTTTATTTTACTTTACAATACTATATTGGTTTTGCCATACATCAACATGAATCCGCCATGGGTGTACATGAGTTCCCAATCCTGAAGCCCCCTCCCACCTCCCTCCACATATCATCTCTCTGGGTCATCCCCGTGCACCAGCCCCAAGCATCCTGTATCCTGTATCGAACGTAGACTGGCGATTCATTTCTTACATGATATTATACATGTTTCAATGCCATTCTCCCAAATCATCCCACCCTCTCCCTCTCCCAGAGAGTCCAAAAGTCTGTTCTATACACCTGTGTCTCTTTGACTGTCTCACATACAGGGTTATTGTTACCATCTTTCTAAATTTCACATATATGTGTTAGCATACTATATTGGTGTGTTTCTTTCTGGCTTACTTCACTCTGTATAATCAGCTCCAGTTTCATCCACCTCACTAGAACTGATTCAAATGTATTCTTTTTAATGGCTGAGTAATACTCCATTGTGTATATGCACCACAGCTTTCTTTTCCATTCATCTGCTGATGGACATCTGGAAATAGAACTGCCTTATGACCCAGCAATTCCACTGCTGGGCATACACACCGAGGAAACCAGAATTCAAAGAGACACGTGTACCCCAATGTTCATCTCAGCACTGTTTATAATAGCCAGGACATGGAAGCAACCTAGATGTCCATCAGCAGATGAATGGATAAGAAAGCTGTGGTGCATATACACAATGGAGTATTACTCAGCCATTACTGCCTTTAATATAGACACACTTACATGAAAGTTTTAAATGGCCTGTGTAGAAATCAAAACCTGCTGCTGTTGTTTAAAATAACTCAAACTGACTAGTATAANCAATTTATGTATATGTAGAAAATGTGGAAAATAATGCATATTTAACTTTTATTATCAATATTCTAAAGTTTTAACAACTTGGGCAACATAGTCCATGTGTTAGTTGCATAGATAACCTTCAATAAATGTTCCTAAATAAAAATGTAGGGTGGGCTGATTTGGGAGAATGGCATTGAAACATGTATACTATCATATAAGAAACGAATCACCAGTCTATGTTTGATACAGGATGCTTAGGGCTGGTGCATGGGGATGATCCAGAGAGATGATATGCGGTGGGAGGTGGGAGGGGGGTTCAGGACTTGGATCTCATGTACACCCGTGGCTGATTCATGTCAATGTATGGCATTTGTATTATAAAGCAAAATAAAGTAAAAATAAAAATTAAAAAAATATATACAGTGTTTACGTAGCTTGTACATAAACATGAAAGAATCTGTTTTATTTGTTCTTATACTGAATTAGGTAAACAAGATATAATACAATGTTTAAAATATTTAAGATTTTCTAGAAACTTTAGAAAGAGTTATTTTACATTTATCTAGACAAAGGATTCTTCAGGCATGTTTTGGGGAACTCAGACTCTATGTAATATTAGCTTTCCTTGAACGAAGCTTACTTTAGTTGAATAGCTGTGAGAAATTAATCTTCTCAATAGGTTTTCCTTCTTGAGACACAGTCAAGGCTCACAGATGCACGAACATAAAACAATCAAATACAGCCACATTTCAGAGAAACTGCGGATCTGGTTCTAGACCACTGCGATGAAGTGAATATTGCAATAAAACAAATCACATGCATTTTTTGGTTTCTCAGTGAATATAAAAAGTGTTTTCCCTATACTGTAGTCTATTAAGTGTACAATAGCATTATGCTTAAAAAAACAATGTACATAACTTAATTATAAAATACTTTCTTGCTAAAGAATGCTAACTACTATCTGAGCCTTCAAAGAGGCATAGTTGTAATGACAAAGACCACTGATCACAAATCACTGTAACAAATATAATAATAATGAAAAGCTTGCAATATTGTGAGAATTATCAATATGTGACACAGAGACACCGTATGAGCAAATGCTATTGGAAACATAACTCCATAGACTGGCTTGACCCTGGATTGTGACAGGCCCTCAATTTGTGAAGAAGCACAATAAAGCAAAGCACGATAATACAAGGTATAACTGCTCGTAATTCAACAATAAACAACCAAACACATGAACAGAAACAGTTTAATCAAGTGTTATCCACATGTATTTGATCAAAGGATTGTTTTTTCTTTCTACCTAACATTTCATTTTGTAAAACACAATTTGGGGACCAACAGAGCTTGAATATATTAAATTTTATGTTGTATAAAATGAAAAACTGGCTTTCAAGTGTGTAACTGTATCATGCCACAACGGGAAAAAAAGAATAAATACTGCAGTCTTCTCAGAGCAAAATGAATACTGAGTTAGATTACTGAATATAAAGAAAATATTATTAAAGACAGTTGGTACCACTTTAGTTTGTATTTAGATTCTTCACAGTGTGCTAAATAAGTTATATTTGTTTCATTTTATGTTACCTTCATTAAACATAATTTTAGATTCAATGGAATCCTTAAAGGTACACTTTTGATATAGTCTAAATACACTATTTCAGAGAAGACAATGGCACCCCACTCTAGCACTCTTGCCTGGAAAATCCCATGGATGGAGGAGCCTGGTAGGCCGCAGTCCATGGGGTCTCTAAGAGTCGGACACGACTGAGTGACTTTACTTTCACTTTTCACTTTCATGCATTGGAGAAGGAAATGGCAACTTGCTCCAGTGTTCTTGCCTGGAGAATCCCAGGGACAGGGGAGCCTCGTGGGCTGCCGTCTACGGGGTCGCCCAGAGTCAGACACGACTCAATCGACTTAGCAGCAGCAAATACACTATTTGCTATTCAGGTGGCTTAATGGTAAAGAATTTGCCTGCCAATGCCTGCCAATGCAGGAGATGAGGGTTCAGTTCTGGGTCAGGAAGATCCCCTGGAGAATGAATGACAAGAGACTCCCACATTCTTGCCTGTAAAATCCCATGGGCAGAGGAGCCTGGCAGGCTACAGTCCTTTGGATCACAAAGACTCAGACATGACTGAGCGATTGAGCACACAAACACAATATTTAGCATATTTTAATACAAAACGCAACGTATTTATTCTATTACATTGGCATATTATATATCGTATTCGAAAATATATTTACTTTAACACAGGCAAACTATGGTTTAGTTCCGTTTATTTCAAAAACATGAATAAAATCATAAAGTACTTTTTCTTATAGCTCATTCTTGGAAAGTGCAGAAATATTCAGAACTGTAGAATGCTCAAGAGAAATGGCTTAAAAGAAATAGCTCAACAGAAATAATTGCATGCATGGCATTGTAATGTTATGTAATGGCCGGGTGATAGTCCATCATCTCTGCCAGTTGCTATTGGTTAGAAGAAAGTCATAGATTCTGTGCACACACAAAAGGTGGAGATTTCACCAAGAATTTAAAAAAGATTACCAAGTGGTCTCTTTCCAAACCCTAGTGTTACAGTGGAAGATTTGGGAGAGACCAAATCCCTTGGCATTTTCTGCACTTTGGGGAAAACCATAGCTCTTCAGACTCAATGGGAAACCGTAGGGAGCTGTAGAGATTAAATGTCTTATCTGCCTCCCTCCAGGTTCCTAATGAAATGACCTAGATGTTCCAGATGTTCTAGATGTTCTAATTTTCATTTCTCTCTTTAAAGGAAGAGAGTTCACATGAAACTGAAGAAGATAATTGAAAAGGATAAGACAATAGTGAAGAGCTCTTCCTGTGACTCTCATTCAGCCTGGAAAGTAAACATTTCCAGCTTCTCACATAACAGTGCCTCATATGTCAGTGAAATACTTGTCCTGCTGGTTGTCAACTACAGATACTCAGTCCCATCACTTTATTCTCCTCCCACCATTTTGCAAGGTACAGACAGGCTAAAAGCTACACTTTTAGAATCTCTTTCCTGAAAAGTTTGAGATGTGATTTTGGTTATTCCCAGTAAAAGAGCCCATACCAGATCAGGAAGGCAGAGGGAGGCAGTATCTATTCACCCCGCAGCTGCAGTGGAGACTGATACTAGTTTGCACAACAGAAAGCCTCTGTTCCAGTGTGTAAGAACAAACCATGTGAGTGTGGGGCAGCTATGAAATAACAATGGTTTCCTGCAGCATCCTAAATGCTGAGTGGATGCTATTGTGGCTTGTTGATTTCTGGGTTGCTGCAATAGCATGAACTTGAAGCCTGTGGCAGTGCCCAGACTTCAAAACCAGAGCTTCCAACAGTTAGAATGTATTTGAAATGTCCGAAGTATTTTTTGTTTCTTATGCAAACTAAAAGGGGGTTTCTCAGGTGGTGCCTGTGGTAAAGAACCCACCTGCCAGTGCAGGAGATGTAAGAGATGGAGGTTCGATCCCCAGGTTGGGAAGATCCCCTGGAGGAGGGCACGGCAACCTACACCAGCAGTCTTGCCTGGAGAATCTCATAGACATAGGAGCCTGGTGGGCTATGGTCCATAGCGTTGCAGAGTCATATGTGACTAAAATGACTTGAAACACACACATGATGACAGCTAAAAGATGTTTCTTGCTATTCAGTTCTACAAGAATGAAATCACTAGCCACTGCAGTCACTGACTTTAACACACCTTGAAGGAGTTCACGATGGAGATCAGGAATAAGACAGTGCTCTGGGAAAATCAGGCAGAACAGGCCTAAAACAGTTAGAGGTATTTTATGAATCCAGTTTCTTGCATCTTTTCAAACCTAGAAAAACTCTAAAATTATTAGCAGAGACATCTGCTCCTCATGAGAAGCCTCAAACTTCTACTAAGATGTGTGCTTGATTGCATGTAAATTCTTTGTTAAAATCACATACGTACTGACCTCCCTCCATACCTCTTTAGAATAGCTCCTCAGAGCTATTTGAGAGGCTATCTCCTTGGCTATAGTACTCAGTAAGTTCCCAAAGAAAACTGAATTCACAGCCCTCACATTGTGGATTTTTTTTCAATCGACACCTAGATTAAAATGTTTATCAGCATCTTCAAAATGCAAGTCTAGCCTGAGTCTTCCATAAATGATTGATCTTGCTTAGTGAGCTTCCTTGTTTATGACTGAAGATCACTCTAAGAAATGATTGATCTTGCTTAGTGAGCTTCCTTGTTTATGACTGAAGATCACTCTAAGGTTTCTGGCCTTTTCCCTGTTCAGTGGAACAATGACTGAATTCTTTCTGAACCTAACAACTACACATTTAGCTGTTCTTGTTGCAATTGTTGGGTTGCTAAGTTGTGTCTGACTCTTTTACAACCCCATGGACCATAGCCTGCTCCTGTAGGATCCCATGGCTCCTCTGTCCATGGGATTTTCCAGGCAAGAATACAGGAGTGGGTTGCCATTTCCTTCTGCAGGGATCTTCCTGACCCAGGTATCAAAACCACTTCTCCCACATTGGCAGATAGATTCTTTACCACCGAGCCACCAGGAAAACCCAGACATTTAGTAGTAAAACACATATCTCTGAGTACACTTACACTTGAATATAGCATAATTTATAACTTTCACTGTATTTTATGCCTAGATTCATACTGTGTGGATGATTTCCACAAACACCTGGCAAGAATTTCATAAATACGAGATTTAAGA
This sequence comes from Redunca redunca, assembly GCA_006410935.1. Taxonomy (NCBI): domain Eukaryota; kingdom Metazoa; phylum Chordata; class Mammalia; order Artiodactyla; family Bovidae; genus Redunca; species Redunca redunca. The sequence continues at coordinate 27,474 of SJYQ01095339.1, forward strand.
AAAGTGACTATACTGTGTATGTTGTTAATACCTTAATGTTTTTAGTAACGAGCTCATTTTAAAAAGTGTCAGACTATGACCAAATAAGGTTGTAAGACGTCATCTTCTGTAATGAAGTGTTCAGGAAATAAAAGCCTACAACACAAAAAGGTCTATTAAATTTGTTTTAATAAGAATAGTCAGAAGAAAAATGACTGTATAGCGCTTTTAACTAAACATAGATATATTGCAGTACATTTAAATTTGCTGAAGAGAAACCAGTTGTGCAAAGGAGATTCTGAGTCAAATGACAAGGGGAAGAAAGCTGTAAGCATAGCACCACTTATGTTATTAATCTGAATGACAGGGTAGAAGAAAAAACGATAACAATAGATGCTGACAGGGCATAGTGTGAGCCATGAATTAATTTGCTCTGACAATGACACCTTTGAAAGGACACTCCTTGGTCACAAGACATAAGATTTTACTCAGAATATAAAATGCAAACATAATAGAATCATTTCTTTAAAAGTAAAAGAGTCATGTTAGGTAATATTTATTTTTCTATTAGGTTTGATAGTATATATGCCACTGTTGATAAAGAAAATACAATTTTCAATTCTGCTTGTTCTTACTGTTTCAGATTAACAACATTTAGTTATACTGATCTCTAGAAAGATGATTTAACACTAAGAAAATCATCTCTATAAAACAATGGCTGAAGCAATTTTTTAAAATAAATATTTCCATCTAAGAAATCAATACAGGATGAAGGAAGTTTCTGTATTTTTAAAACACAATGTGTCTATGTAAATAAGCATAGTGAATTCAGGAACAAATATGTCTCAACCAAAATTAAAACAGTGTCATAAATTGGGAAGTTGGAAATTGGTTATTCATATCTGTCATATACCAAATTATCCTGAGGTTTAAAGTAAGTCAGATTGCTTCTCTTCTTTCATATCTGACAGCAAAATTGAAACAAATTTTAATCTCACCCGGTTGTTTCAGCACAAGTTTGAATGGGAGGATTTATTAACCTGATAATTTGCATATATTCTATAGCTTTCAGAGTTACAGTACATATGCTGATGGGTAAAAGCTTCCTTTAGTTGTTCACCACTCTGCCTGGGAGTAATATTCTCCTAACAAAAATATTTTTACTATCCAAAAACATTGCTGATATCAGTAAGGTAAGAGTGAGGCAGATCAGGTCTCAAAAAAGCAAGGGATTTCATCAGCCTAAGACAACCCAACCTAATGAAATACACTATTGATTTAAGGCCACCTACAATGACCTTAATTTTAACTGAGTTTCCTTTCTTTGGTCCTAGTGAGCAGGAAAAAGGGAAAAGAGAAAAAGTAATTGTATATACACTTGCAAAACACTAGGAAATTCTTTCACATCAACATTTGTCACTGGAATTCCTCTTAAGAATCTGTGTTTGTTTGCAAAATACCCTGAAAAGTATTTGGACATATACATTTATCCTATGTGAAACCTAGATGTTTCACATCTAGGAAGTGTTGATGAGGAAAAGTGTGTGGTGGGTCGTGGGTATCTGTTCTAAACCTGGGTATAATGAAAGAAGGTGAAGATCTGCAAGGTGAGGCCTGCAACGTGAAAGTGAAGTCGCTCAGTCATTTACAACTCTTTGCGACCCCATGGACTTACCTACCAGGCTCCTCCGTCCACAGAATTCTCAGGCAAGAGTACTGGAGTGGGTTGCCATTTCCTTCTCCAAACCTGCAAGATCACTAACTATTTACACATCCATAGACATTATTGATATTCATGTGCCATTTCTTTAGATGAAAATTGCAATGATAATAGGAAAAAATATAGATGGTATCTTGTTTGAATTTTTTTTTAATTTGCTAACCCCAAAATAACCAGAATGAACAGAACTGCAATTTAGTATATATACACTTTTCTAGAAATAGCAGATAAAATATTTAAGAAGTGAAGATTTGTAAAAGAGATCCCTAAATAAAACTACATCTTAAAAGAAAAGTTAGATTTGGAGAAAAAAAAATCACAGTTAATTCAGACTTAGAAATCATAACTAATGGGTTAAGCATACTAGGTGGTTGATGCTGAAATGTATACTAAATGCTATAGTCCAGAAATCTTCCAAAAAGAAATCTATCTCCCCTCCCACCCATTACCAATTTGGTTCCAAACCAATAAGACTCTTAGGTTATTGTGGGATATGGAAGCAAAGTCAGTTCTTTAAGGACACACCATCAATCCAGTTCTCAATATTTCCACTTGAAAAAAGCCCTCAAATAGGAGCTCAAAATTTAGAAGTTGAGGGTATATGGACAAGAAGTAGTAGGCAAACAAATGAGAATTACTACTATGTCTGAACTCCAGGAAATGAAAATTTTATTACACTGCCTAAATTTCATACTCAAATTAGAGCTTAAGGCAATAGCATTTATGTGATAAAAAGCTCATCAACAAAAGGGAAATTTCACAAAGAGGATTTAACAACTGAAGAATCCTTTACTTTATTCATATAAACTCACACTGAGGCTAACCTCACATAATTTTTGACCAGGGCATATCTTTGTTTCTTGAGACAGATCTTCAAGAGTAATATTTTTATCTTAACTCTGTAAGATTACTTCTAATCACAACATATTATTACTTCAATATGTAAAAAATAACGATAGAAAATAGTACAAGCAGAGGACTTTTTGGAATGAGCCCATCTTTCACTATTTCATACTGGTTTATTATACTATTACTGGTTAGCTTAAGTTAAAAGAGCCATCATTATATTTCCTACATTAAGAAACGAAAATGATCACACACGAACAATTGTTTGTAACTAGGAAACAGAATTTAAAATATTTTTCGATATCTTCACATACAGTTTTGAACACAGATTTTTTTGTTAACTTACACCCAACATTATCATATATGAATGCAACAAAGATTGGTATAAAATTCCTGCATTATGATAAGCTTAGTTCAAAGTTCATCAAGTATTGCCTCATTTAAAAAATTCTGATGCATGAAAAAAGGATGAAGCTAGTGTTTTGTAGTAATTTATAGCTGTAATTATACATGTCGGCATATGTATATATACTGATGTAGATTCAAAAGCAGATATTTATAAACATGAGAGTAGATACAGACATATACATATATATAAAGAGTGGCAGAATATGCCACTCTGAAATATGCTATGTTGGCATAATAATTATTTTAGAGGAAATTTATAAAAGCAATGCAAGAAAAGCCCTCTGACCTTCATTCTTTTTCTTAAAAGCAGGAGATGACTGTCATGTGAGAGATGTCCTCCCAGTAGAAGTAACACTATTACTATTAATGGCAAGAGGTTGAAACAGATAATTCTATACATATGGACCCACATTTTTTACTTAAATTTATTATAGGGATATTATTAAAACATGTCATTTACAAGTATAAAGCTGTTCATTACAGCATTGTGTGTATGTAATATTAAAAAGTCCTGAGGGAAACTAGTGTCTAAACACAGAATGCCATTTACATAAATAATACTCATATAGTAGAATATTAATATTAGACTTAAAGAAGAATGAGAGCAATGTAAACATGATATGTCCCTACAGCCTCAAGGTATATTTTTACATTAAAAAGAAGAACAGGGAAAGTAATACCTTACAGTTTCCCTGATGTCACTGTTATAGATACTTTTTATTATACAAAAATATAAATGTCCATAATACAGCTGAAATAAATATCTATTTATAATGAAATAAATACACTGTAATACCTGAACATTTGACTTAAAGAAGAAAAAACACAGAAAGATTATTTATCTTACTTTTTCAAATTAATTTCTAGATAAATTTGGTTCCAGTGACAAGAGAAGTTGTTTTAAGGAAAAATATATATTCACCTTCCGTTCCTACTCCAATGAAGTAACCAGTTAATCTCCTGGTGTTTTCTTCATGCTGCTGCTAAGTCACTTCAGTCGTGTCTGACTCTGTGTGACCCCATAGACGGCAGACCATCAGGCTCCCCATCCCTGGGATTCTCCAGGCAAGAACACTGGAGTGGGTTGCCATTTCCCTCTCCAATGCATGGAAGTGAAAAGTGAAAGTGAAGTCTCTGAGTCGTGTCCAACTCTCAGCGATCCCATGGACTACAGCCTACCAGGCTCCTCTGTCCATGGGATTTTCCAGGCAAGAGTATTGGAGTGGGGTGCCATTGCCTTCTCTATGCTACGTTTCTATAAATTCATACAAACATAGAGAGATTTGATTGTTGTCCCTTTGTTTTGTTTCTTCTTGTCATTGTCATTCTTTGCTTGGCACAGACTTAAATCTTGATGTTCCAAGTAGTGATAGGACTCCTTAACTGATGATAGACTTGGGGTATTTAGTTTTTGTTTCATAGAGTACAGTCCTAATCTCAATAAAAATGTATGCATTTTAAAATTTTATGCATAAAATTTTAAAATTTATGCATACTTTACAGTTACAATTTTACATACATTTTACACAATGAGGATTCTACATGTCTCAAATGATAACACCAAAAGAAAATTGTTCTTGATTTGCACACATCCTAATAGGGCAAACTCCTTTGCCATCTGGTGGGAGCTATCAGAATAAAAAAACATAGCTAGTCTCAAAAAGACCGTTCTCATAAAGACTGTGCTGCTTGTCAATATTCTTTCCACACTTTAAATTTGGAGAGCAGCACATTATTTTGATTAATTGCATAATCCATTTGAAATAGGAAGAAGATATGGATAATTTAATCATTTTATCTACAATAAATGAAAGACTAGAAGGAGATAAGAGACAAAGCGCTGATACAAAATTACTGTAATACTTGTTTAAAATATGGTCCATGATGATTAAATCTGTGAATACATGAAGCATAAAGTAAAAGAATTATCAGGATAAGCAATTTGCCAATTTGCATCATAATTTTTTTTAAATATATGATGTCAAAAATTATCATTAATTTCTGAATTATGTGAGGTTCAAGAAGACTTTTTAATTTGTCAATATTCAGTAAAACTGGAAATTTAATGTCTAACATGTATTCTTAATGCAATGTTGAACCTAAAAAATTCTATAAGTAGTAAAGCAGAATTTATTAACATCATTTCCACATTATTTCATTATCTTCCAAAGTATTCTATTTTGCAAGGCCTTTCCATGCAGTTGACGTTATATAATCTAAGAGGTATTATGATCCTGGTTGTATAGTGTGTGTGAGTGACTGCCAAGTTGCTTTAGTTGTGTCTGACTCTTTGCAGCCCTATGGACTATAGCCTGCCAGGCTCCTGTGCCCATGGGATTCTCCAGGCAGGAATACTGGAGTGGGTTGCCATGTCCTCCTCCAGGGGATTTTCCCAACCCAGGACTGAACCCGTATCTCTTATGTCTCCTGCATTAGCAGGAGAGTAATTTACCTCTAGAACCATCTGGGAAGCCCAGTTGTACAGTATACTCTGGAAACTATTGGCAAAGCTTAAAGCACATTGCTCCAATTTTTTTTAACCATATTTTCAAACTATTTTAGTAATGGTTTTATCAGTTTTGAAAACTTTGAGGTTAACAAGATGATTGTTAATTGTCATAAAGCTAAAATTTGAACTTAGACAATGGTTTCCTGGTAAAATAAACAGTTAAATGGATATGTGTGTATTTATAATCTGCGTGTGTTAGTGTGTGTGAATGCATTTAATTCAACATCTTAGAACTTCATATTTGTTTCTGTTTAAACAAATAGGAAAAGGAGTACATCAAGGCTGTATATTGTCACCCTGCTTATATAACTTATATGCAGAGTACATCATGAGAAACGCCGGGCTGGAGGAAGCATAAGCTGGAATGAAGATTGCAGGGAGAAATATCAATAACCTCAGAAATGCAGATGACACCACCCTTAAGGCAGAAAGCGAAGAGGTACTAAAGAGCCTCTTGATGAAGATGAAAGATGAAAGTGGAAAAGCTGGCTTAAAACTCAACGTTCAGAAAACAAAGGTCATGGCATCTGGTTTCATCACTTCATGCAAATGGTTGGAGAAAAAATGGAATCACTGACAGACTTTCTTTTCTTGGGTTCCAAAATGCACTGCAGATGGTGACTGCGAAATGAAATTAAAAGACTCTTGCTTCTTGGAAGAAAAGCTATGACCAACCTAGACAGCATATTCAAAAGCAGAGACATTACTTTGCCAACAAAGGTCCATCTAGTCAAAGCTATGGTTTTCCCAGTAGTCATGTGTAGATGGGACAGATGGACCATAAAGAAGGCTGAGTGCCTAAGAATTGATGCTTTTGAACTGTGGTGTTGGAGAAGACTCTTGAGAGTCCCTTGGACTGCGAAGCGATCAAACCATCAATCCTGAATATTCATTGGAAGGACTGATGCTGAAGCTGAAGCTCCAATATTTTGGCCACCTGATGTGACGAGCCAAGTCATTAGAGAAGATTCTGATGATGGGAAAGATTGAAGGCAGAAGGGGATGACAAGAGGATGAGATGGTTGGATGGCATCACCAACTCCATGGACATGAGTCTGAGCAATCTCTGGGAGGTGGTGGTGGACAGGGAAGCCTGGCATGCTACAGTCCACAGGATAGCAAAGAGTCGGACATGGCTGAGAGACTGAACACGAAGAATAATTATATTAATATGTTTTCCTTTAAATATTTAAGAAAACGTGATAGAATTTTGTTTCTTTTTATAAAGTTAAATAATGATTTTGGTATAGGAATGGAGTATACAAACATATGATTTGATCAAATAAGATTCTTAATATACCAAATAAATAGTAAATGCTCCCTGCTGCTGCTAAGTCGCTTCAGTCCTGTTCGACTCTGTGCGACCTCATAGATGGCAGCCCACCAGGCTCCCCTGTCTCTGGGATTCTCCAGGCAAGAACACTGGAGTGGGTTGCCATTCCGAACTTCTCTGTATTAATTGATTAAAAATATTAAAAATTCAATCTCACTGATGCTTGTTCTTATATTTAAAAACATCCAATGATTGAAAAATATTAAGCTTATAAATGTCACTTTAGACGTGTAATTATGTATACCGAACCCATATAAATCAAATTCACTGTTCCTTTACCTGAATGTAACTTTATATCCCTTTTATCACCTTAACTCTCTGAATAGCAATGATTAAGGATTTATTTTATAATATTCACCACTTTAGTGGAGTGCTTCAGAGCTACTAATAAACTTTCACTTTTGTAAACTTCACTAATTTCTAATATCTTATAATTTGAATTGTTTCCAGACTTTTATTTAGACCTCTTTTGTTGATAGTTAACACCAATCAAAATGTTTCTTTGAAACTATTTTTAAGTACATACAAGCACATTAGAAATCCAATTACATCTAAATTGCTCATATTAATATAAGGCTGAAATTGAAAAGTGTTGATGACATAAAATGCTTCCCTGGTGGCTCAGTGGTAAAGAATTAACCTGACCATGCAGGAGACACAGGTTCAATCCCTGGGTCAGGAAGATCCCCTGGAGAAAATGATATAAAATTGTTTCTGTCTACCATTTTATTAATGACTAACTTTAAACTCAGAGACAATAAGATAAAAAACTCATCAATTTTGGAAACAAAAATTGAATTCAGGCATATTTTATCTATTAAATAGAGTGAGTGCTTATAGACATTGTAACAGCATATATTAGTTGAGCTTGGTTATAAGCACTTAAATGTAATAAAATATTATGAAAATGTTTAATATATACAATTAATGGAAACATTATAATCATCCAACTTTAAGATATTCAATGTATTCTACTTTAANNNATTCTACTTTAATAGAAATTTTAAAAAATGAATGATGTACTACTTGAAATCTACTTTAAATGAGTATGTTCCTCCCTTTATATGAAAAAAATCTAGATATTTAAATGTTGGGAATTCATCTTGAAAGTAATATTCATATAGCATATTCATTGTACTCAAGATATATTTTATTCTTTCAAATGCTAATAGGGAATACACTTGACGAATCTTGCAATAATGTGCCATTTTTGCCCTGTCTGTTTACTAAATGATTCACTTTTCTTAGGGTAAATGTGAATTGAATTAAAATGTTAGGTGTTCTGTCATGTCCAACTCTTTGAGACCCCACGGACTGTCGCCCGCCAGGCTCCTTTGTTCATGGAATTCTCCAAGCGTGAATGCTGGAGTGGGTATCTATTCCCTTCTCCAGAGGATCTTCCCAAACCAGGGCTCTAACACAGGTCTCCTACATTGCAAGCAGATTATTACCATCTGAGTCACCAGGGTTTAAAGAGCCACCGAGAAAGGTACTTAAATTATGAAGGCATACACATACCCTGGTGGCTCAAGGGAAAAGAATCTATCTGCCTGCACTGCAGAAGCTGCAGGAGACACAGGTTAGATCCCTGGGTTGGGAAGATCCCCCGGAGGGAGGGCGTGGCAACCCATTCCAGTGTTCTTGCCTGGAGAAACCCCAGGGACACAGGAGCCTGGCAGGCTACAGTCCATAGGGTCAGAAAGAGCTGGACATGGCTGAAACAACTTAGCACCCACACATAGACACACATTTTGGAAAATACTTGATTTGAACACATTAACTATATTATTTATTTCAGTGAAATATTCATAAAATTAAAGAATCCTAAATAACAATATTTATTCATTTACTATGTTTTTTAAAATACATATCTAATATTTTTCAAATTAA
>SJYQ01095339.1:36487-64454 GCA_006410935.1 Redunca redunca
CCCCCCCCCCCACCAGCAGCCAATAGTGTATGATAGAAAAGTCACTCAGTCGTGTCCGATTCTTTGTGACCCAGTGGCCTGTAGCCTACCAGGCTTCTCTGTCCAAGGGGTTCTCTAGGCAAGAATACTGGAGTGGGTTACCATTTCCTTCTCCAGGGGATCTTCCCAACCCAGGGATCACACCAGGGTCTCCTGCATTGGAGACAGGAGCTTTAACCTCTGAGCCACCAGCAGCCTTAATTCTTTTTCCAATGAGGGTTTTATAGTGATAGGAATTTTTGTGATTATTTGTGTGAAACAGGTTTTCCTCCCATGTAATGAGAATTGGAAGATATTTGTTGTGTTGTTATTTAGTTTCTAAATCACATCCAACTCTTTTGTGACTGTAACTGGCCAGGCTTCTGTGCCCATGGGATTTTCCAGGAAAGAATACTGAAGCTGTTTGCCATTTCCTCCTCTGGAGAATATTCCCAACCCAGGGATTGAACCCAGGTCTCCTGGGTCTCTTGCACTGGCAGGAGGATTCTTTACCACTAATGCTACCTGGGAAGCCCTGGAGGATATCTATAGCCTGTTTATACTACTGATCAATATTCTCTTGTGTGTTTAGAAGTCACTGATTGACTTATCAGTGGTCTACTAGAGCATTTGTAATATCACAGATTGAAACTTAAAATTCTTTGTTTAAATTATTTTGATTGCTTTTGATCATTTCCAATGCCCAATATTGTGCTCAATGTAGGTGAATAGTTAAGATACTATAGCAAATTCAAGAAATTTGTTTTAACATGAAGACTATTGGTCTCAGATATAATTTATTCTTAGTAGTTTTGAGAGAACTAAGATTTGAATATATATATATATATATATGGGTTGATATGTGTTTATTGTGGGGGAAGGGTGGGTGCATAAATACATCTATCTACCTATCTATATCTATTGTCTATCTTTATTTCTGTACAGTTTGTCTCTCTTGTCCTCTGTTATTGAAAGGATTTGAGGTAGATTTCAATGAAATGGAAGGGAAGACAGCAACAGAAAGTATTTTACCCTTCACACAGTGCTCTTGAAATTATCTGGAGTTTAGGACATCTGTTGGAATTGAATGCCAGTGGCTTGTGATACTCTCTGGACCCACAGGGAATACAAATCAAACTAGTTTAAAGAATAGTTTCTTATTGCCATTTACCAGGATTTTTACAGAGCATTGAGTGACTATTTAGTCTGATGTAAAATGGAAAATCAGCAGTTGCTTTCTATACGCATCTGGTGATAAGCAAGGCTGCAGTGTACTCCAGATGCCACTCACTGCTACATATTTCTGGGTGCCCATTTCATCTGACATCTGTAACTACTCCGGTATAGCACAGCAAACACAAAACAGAGAGAAAGGGAAAGTATTACAGTCATGATGAATAAAGAGAAGAAAAAGGTCTATTTTCAGTGAAATAAATGCCCTCCCTCCCCCGCCCGGTTCACTCTCCATTTGGTTAAGTTTGCTTTCTTGTTCCCTTAACAATAAATCTGTGATTCCACATTCATTTTGATAGTCCATGAAGACCCTTTAAAATTATATTATTTTAAAGTTAGCATGACAGATACTAGATTTAAGAGTTTAAGTGAATATTAGCTAATTTCTAAAACAGAAATTTTCCTCTCTATTTCTTGCTTTATTTTTAACTCTTTTTAGCAATTAAATTTCAATTATATTTTCTGTTTGAATGCAGATATACATTTTTCTAAAGGTTTTTTTTGATTCCTTCTTAGATAATGACTTTCAAATCTCAATTCTGTAGAGTATGTTGCTCTGTAAAATTCAATTCATATTTCTTGATGCTTATTTTCCAAAGCATGGCATTTAGTGTTTATAAGTTTTTTATGTTCTGTTATACAACAGAATTAACAGGGTTAATATTCTGTTCATCTTGACATTTCTTTTCAGAAGATATCCTGAGAACATTCACATTTACAGTACTTCCCTGTCTATGATACTTGCTATATTATATTTGGCAAGAAATATTTTTGGAAGAACACCACTTCTCATTAATATCTGCTCACATTTAGCATAAATCCAAAGTAACAGCATCAGGTCAGTTCAGTTCAGTCACTCAGTCATGTCCGACTCTTTGAGACCCCATGAATCACAGCACGCCAGGACTCCCTGTCCATCACCAACTCCCTGAGTTCACTCAAACTCACATCCATCCAGTCGGTGATACCATCCAGCCATCTCATCCTCGGTCGTCCCGTTCTCCTCCTGCCCCCAATCCCTCCCAGCATCAAAGTCTTTTCCAATGAGTCAACTCTTCGCATGAGGTGGCCAAAGTACTGGAGTTTCAGCTTTAGCATCATTCCTTCCAAAGAAATCCCAGGGATGATCTCCTTTAGAATGGACTGGCTGGATCTCCTTGCAGTCCAAGGGACTCTCAAGAGTCTTCTCCAATACCACAGTTCAAAAGCATCAATTCTTCGGCGCTCGGTCTTCTTCACAGTCCAACTCTCACATTCATACATAACTACTGGAAAAACGATAGCAATGACTAGATGGACCTTTGTTGACAATGTAATATCTCTGCTTTTTAGTATGCTGTCTAGGGTTGTCATAGCTTTTCTTCCAAGGAGTAAGTGTCTTTTAATTTCATGGCTGCAGTCATCATCTGCAGTGACTTTGGAGCCCCTCAAAAAAGTCTCTCACTGTTTCCATTGTTTCCCCGTCTATTTTCCATGAACTGACAGGGCCAGATGCCATGATCTTAGTTTTCTGAATGTCAAGCTTTAAGTCAGTTTTTCACTTTCTTCTTTCACTTTCATCAAGAGGCTCTTTAGTTCTTCTTCGCTTTCCACCATAAGGGTGGTATCATCTGCATATCTGAGGTTACTGATATTTCTCTCGGCAGTCTTGATTCCAGCTTGTGCTTCATCCAGCCCAGCGTTTCTCATGATGTACTCTGCATATAAGTTAAATAAGCAGAGTGACAATATACAGCCTTGACATACTCCTTTCCCAATTTGGAACCAGTTCCACACTCAGTTCAAACTGTTGCTTCTTGACTTGCATACAGATTTCTTAGGAGGCAGGTAAGGTGGTCTGGTATTCCCATCTCTAAGAATTTTCCACAGTTTGCTGTGATCCACGCAGTCAAAGGTTTGGTATAGTCAATAAAGCAGAAGTAGAGATTTTTCTGAAATCTCTTGCTTTTTTGATGATCAAATAGATGTTGGCAATTTGGTCTCTGGTTCCTCTGCCTTTTCTAAATCCAGCTTGAACATTTGGAAGTTCTCAGTTCATGTACTTTGAAGGCTGCTTGGAGAATTTTGAGCGTTGCTTTGCTAAAGTGTGAGATAAGTGCAATTGTGTGGTAGTTTGAGCATTTTTTGGCATTGCCTTTCTTTGGGATTGGAATGAAAACGGACCTTTTCCAGTCCTGTGGCCACTGCTGAGTTTTCCAAATTTTCTGACATATTGAGTGCAGCACTTTCACAGCATCATCTTTTAGGATTTGAAATACAAGAGAAGACTCTACACATGGACATCACCAGATGGTCAATACTGAAATCAGATTGATTATACTTTTTGCAGCCAAAGATGGAGAAGCTCTATACAGTCAACAAAAGCAAGACTGGGAGCTGACTGTGACTCAGATCATGAATTTCTTAATGTCAAATTCATACTTAAATTGAAGAAAGCAGGGAAAACCACTAAGCCATTCAGATATGACCTAAATAAAATCTCTTATATTTATGCAATGGAAGTGACAAATAGATTCAAGGGATTAGATTTGATAGACAGAGTGCATGAGGAACTATGGATGGAGGTTTGGAACATTGTACAGTAGGCAATGAGCAAGACCATCCCCAAGAAAAAGAAAGGAAAAAAGGCAAAATGATTGTCTGAGTAGGTCTTACAAATAGCTGAGGAAAGAATAGAAGCTAAAGGCAAAGGAGGAAAGGAAAGATATACCCATTTGAATGCAGAATTCCAAAATAGCAAGGAGAAATAAGAAAGCCTTCCTTAGTGATCAATGCAAAGAAATAGAGGAAAATATTAAAATTGGAAAGACTAGAGACCTCTTAAAGAACATTAGAGATACCAGGGAATATTTCATGAAAAAATGGGCACAATATAAACAGAAATGGTATGGACCTAACAGAAACAGAAGATATTAAGAAGAGGTGGCAGGAATACACAGAAGAACTATACAAAAAAGGTCTTCATGACCCAGATAACCACGATTGGGTGATCAAATCAAGTGGGCCTTAAGAAACATCACTCCACACAAAGCTAGCAGGGTGATGGAATTCCAGTTGAGCTATTTCAAATCCTAAAAAATGATGCTGTGAAAGTGCTGTACTCATATGCCAGCAAATTTGGAAAACTCAACAGTGAGCCATGCTCAGTAAACCTTTAATCCAATTTTCTGTTTGTGGTTGAGGCTTGTTCTGTTGTTTGACCTGAGACAAAACTATGGTGGAGGCAATGAAGATAATGGCCACCTTCTCCAAAAGATAAAAACATAGACAGCATATTAAAAAGCAGAAACGTTACTTTGCCAACAAAGGTCCACCTAGTCAAAGCTATGATTTTTCCAGTAATCATGTACAGATGTGAGAGTTGGACCATAAAGAATACTGGGCCCCGAAGAATTGACACTTTTGAACTGTGCTGTTGGAGAAGACTCTTGAGAGACCTTTGCACTGCAAAGAGATCCAACCAGTCAATCCTAAAGGATATCAGTCTTGAATATTCATTGGGATGTCTGATGCTGAAGCTGAAACTTCAATACTTTCACCATCTGATACGAAGAACTGACTCATTGGAAAAGACCCAGATGCTGGGAATGATTGAAGGCAGGAGGGCGACAGAGGATGAGATGGTTGGATGGCATCACCAACTCGACGGGCATGAGTTTGAGAAAGCTCCAAGTGTTGGGTACAGACAGGGAAGCCTGGTGTGCTACAGTTCATGGGATCTCAAAGAGTCGAACATGACTGAGTGACTGAACTGACTGATATTGAACTTTGAATATTGTATTGTAGATCTTACTTAATGTATGTATCTTATTTATAGATATTGAAATTCTATCATGACCTCTTAATGTCAACAATTAATTTTTTTGTTTATTTTTTATTTTTATTTTAATTGGAGGCTAATTACTTTACAGTATTGTGGTGGTTCTTCCCATATTTTCACATGAATCAGCCTTGGATGTACATGTGTTCCCCATCCTGACCCTCCCTCCCACCTCCCTCCCCATCCCATGCCTCAGGGTCATCCCAGTGCACCAGCCCTGAGCACCTTGTCTCATGCATCAAACCTGGACTGATGATCTATTTCTCATGTGATAATATACATGTTTCAATGCTATCTTCCCAAATCATCCAACCCTCGCCCTCTCCAACAGAGACCAACAGTCTGTTTGTTACATCTGTGTCTCTTTTGCTGTATCACATATAGGATCATTGTTACCATCTTTCTAAATTCCAAAAATATGCGTTAATATACTGTATTGGTGTTTTTCTTTCTGACTTACTTTACTCTGTATAATAGGCTTCAGTTTCATCCACCTCATTAGAACTGATTCAAATGCATTCTTTTTAATAGCTGAGTAATATTCCATTGTGTATATGTACTACAGCTTTCTTATCCATTCATCTGCTGATGGACATCTAAGTTACTTCCATGTCCTGGCTATTATAAACAGTGCTGCACACATGTCTCTTTCAATTCTGGTTTCCTTGGTGTGTATGCCCAGTAGTGGGATTGCTGGGTCATATGGCAGTTCTATTTCCAGTTTTTAAAGAAAGATAGCAGCCATTCTGACTGGTGTGAGATGATACCTCATTATGGTTTTGATCTGCATATCTCTGATAATGAGTGATGTTGAGCATCTTTTCATGTGATTGTTAGCCATCTGTATGTATTCTTTGGAGAAATGTCTGTTTAGTTCTTTGGCCCATTTTGATTGTCTAGCTTATTTTTCTGGAATTGAGCTGCAGGAGTTGCTTGTATATTTTTGAGATTAATTCTTTGTCAGTTGCTTCATTTGCATTATTTTCTCCCATTCTGAAGGCTGTCTTTTCACCTTGCTTATAGTTTTCTTCATTGTGCAGAAACTTTTAAGTTTGATTAACTCCCATTTGTTTATTTCTGCTTGTATTTCCATTACTCTGGGAGGTGGGTCATAGAGGATCCTGCTATGATTTAGGCCAGAGATGTTTTACCTGCTTTCCTCTAGGAGTTTTATAGTTTCTGGTATTACATTTAGATCATTAATCCATTTTGAGTTTATTTTTGCTGATGGTGTTAGAAAGTGTTCTAGTTTCTTTCTTTTACAAGTGTTTGATCAGTTTTCCCAGCACCACTTGTTAAAGAGACTGTCTTTTCTCCATTATATATTTTTGCCTCCTTTGTCAAAGATAAGGTGGCCATAGGTGTGTGAATTTATCTCTGGGCTTTCTATTTTGTTCCATTTATCTATGTTTCTGTCTTTGTGCCAGTACCATACTGTCTTTATGACTGTTGCTTTGTAGTATAGCCTGAAGTCAGACAGGTTGATTCCTCAAGTTCCATTCTTTTCTTGAGATTGCTTTGGCTATTTGAGTTTTTTTGTATTTCCATATAACCTGTGAAATTATTTGTTCTAGTTCTGTGAAAAATACCATTGGTAGCTTGATAGGGATTGCATTGAATCTATCGATTGCTTTAGGTAGTATACTTATGTTCACTATATTGATTCTGCCAATCCATGAACTTGATATATTTCTCCACCTGTTTGTGTCCTCTTTGATTTCTTTCATCAGTGTTTTATAGTTTTCAATATATAGGTCTTTTGTTTCTTTAGGTAGATTTATCCCTAAGTATTTTATTATTTTCATTGCAGTGGTGAATGGAATTGTTTCCTTAATTTCCTTAATTTTGTATTGTGTTACAGATAAGCCATCTGGTCCTGGGCTTTTGTTTGTTGGAAGATTTCTGATTACAGTTTGACTTCTGTCCTTGTGATGAGTCTGTTAAAATTTTCTATTTCTTCCTCATTCAGTTTTAGAAAGTTATAAGAATTTGTCCATTTCTAAGAATTTGTCCACTTTTAAGAATGTGTCCATTTCTTCCAAGTTGTCCATTTTATTGGCATATAGTTGCTAATAGTAGTCTCTTATGATCCTTTGTATTTTTGTGTTGTCTTTTGTGATTTCTACATTTTCATTTCTAATTTTCCTGATTTGATTCTTCTTTTTTTTTTTCTTTTCTTGATGAGTCTGGCTAATGGTTTGCCTATTTTATTTATCTTCTCAAAGAACCAGCTTTTAACTTTGTTGATTTTTGCTATGGTCTCCTTTGTTTCTTTTGCATTTATTTCTGCCTTAATTTTTATGATTTCTTTCCTTCTACTAAGCACCTCCACTGGGGTGCTTCATTTCTTCTTTTTTCTAGTTTCTTTAGGTGTAGAGTTATTTATTTAATTTCTCTCCTGTTTATTGTATTGCTATGAACCTTCCCCTTAGTACTGCTTTTACTGAATTCCATAGGTTTTAGGTTACTGTGTTTTCATTTTCATTTGTTTCTATGAATGTTTTGACTTCTTTTTTGATTTCTTCTGTGATTTGTTAGTTATTCAGAAGTGTGTTGTTTAGCCTTCATATGTCTGTATTTTTTATAGTTTATTTCCTGTAATTGACATCTAATCTTACTGCATTGTGATCAGAAAAGTTGCTTGAGATGGTTTCACTTTTTTTTTAATTTACCAAGGCTAAATTTATGGCCCAGAAAGTGATCTATCCTGAAGAATGTTCCATGNAATCTTACTGCATTGTGATCAGAAAAGTTGCTTGAGATGGTTTCACTTTTTTTTAAATTTACCAAGGCTAAATTTATGGCCCAGAAAGTGATCTATCCTGAAGAATGTTCCATGTGTACTTGAGAAAAAGGTGAAATTCCCTGTTTTAGGGTGAAATGTCCTATAGATATCAAGTTGGTTTCACTGGTCCATTGTATCATTTAAAGTTTGTGTTTCCTTGCTGATAACTTTTAGTTGATCTCTACATAGGTGTGAGTGGAGTATTAAAGTCTCCCACTATTATTGTGTTACTATTAATTTCCCCTTTCATATTTGTTAGCATTTGCCTTACATATTGAGGTGCTCCTATGTTGGGTGAATATATATTTATAATTGCTAGATCTTCTTCTTGGATCCTTTGATCATTATGTAGTGTTCTTGTTCTCTCTTCACACGGCCTTTATTTCAAAGTCTATTTTATTTGATATGAGTATTGCCACTCCTGCTTTCTTTTGGTCTCCATTTGTGTGAAATATCTTTTCCAGCCCTTTACTTTCAGTCTGTATGTGTCTCTAAGTTTGAGGTGGGTTTCTTGTAGACAGCTTATAAGGGATCTTGTTTTTGTATCCATTTGGCCAGTCTTTGTCTTTTGGTTGGAGCATTCAACCTATTTATATTTAAGGTAATTATTGATAAATATGATCCTGTTGCCATTTACTTTGTTGTTTGGGGTTCAAGTTTATAAACCTTTTCTGTGTTTCCTGTCTATAGAAGATCCTTTAGCATTTGTTGAAGAGCTGGTTT
Organism: Redunca redunca; assembly: GCA_006410935.1. Classification (NCBI taxonomy): domain Eukaryota; kingdom Metazoa; phylum Chordata; class Mammalia; order Artiodactyla; family Bovidae; genus Redunca; species Redunca redunca. The sequence goes on from SJYQ01095339.1 coordinate 45,067, forward strand.
GGTGGTGCTGAATGCTCTGAGCTTTTGCTTGTCTGTAAAACTTTTGATTTCTCCTTCGTATTTGAATGAGATCCTTGCTGGGTATAGTAATCTGGGTGGCAGGTTTTTTTGTTTGTTTGTTTGTTTTTTTTTTTTTTCCCATCACTTTAAGTATGTCCTGCCATTCCTTTCTGGTTTGAAGTTTCTATTGAAAGATCAGCTGTTATCCTTATGAGGATCCCCTTGTGGGTTATTTGTTGTTTTTCCTTTGCTGCTTTTAATATTTGTTCTTTGTATTTGATCTTCATTAATTTGATTAATATGTGTCTTGGGATGTTTCATCTTGGGTTTATCTTGTTTGGGACTCTCTGGGTTTCTTGGACTTTGTGGCTCTTTCCTTCCCCATTTTAGGGAAGTTTTCAATTATTATCTCCTCAAGTATTTTTTCATGGCCGCTCTTTTAGTCTTCTTCTTCTAGGGCTCCTATGTTTTGAATGTTGGGGCATTTAGCATTGTCCCAGATGTCTCTGAGGTTGTCCTCATTTCTTTTAATTCTTTTTTCCTCTCTGCTTCATTTATTTCCACCATTCTATCTTCCACCTCACTTATCCTATCTTCTACCTCAGTTATTCTACTGTTGGTTCCCTCCAGAGTGCTTTTAATGTCAGTTATTACATTATTTACTATTGGTTGACTTTTTTATTTCTTCTAGGTCCTTGTTAACTTTTCTTGCATCTTCTCAATCCTTGTCTCCAGACTATTTATCTGTAACTCCATTTTGTTTTCAAAAGTTTGGATCATTTTCACTATCATTATTCTGAATTCTTTTTCAGGTAGACTCCCTATCTCCTCCTCTTTTGTTTGGTTTGGTGGGCTTTTATCATGTTCCTTTACCTGCTGAATATTTTTCTACCTTTTCATCTTGTTTAGGTTGCTGTGTTTAGGGTGCCCTTTTTGTATTCTGGAAGTTTGTGGCTTCTCTTTATTGTGGAGGTCCCTCTCTGTGGGTGGGGTTGGACGAGTGGCTTGTCAAGGTTTCCTGGTTAGGGGAGCTTGCGTTGGTGTTCTGGTGGCTGGAGCTGGATCTCTTCTCTCTGGAGTGCAATGAAGTGTCCAGTAGTGAGTTTTGAGGTGTCTATGGGTTTGGTGTGACTTTTCGCTGCCTGTACTTTTGTGCTCATGGTTATGTTCATGCTTTGTTGGAGAATTAGTTTGGTATGACTTCTCTGAAACTTGTTGGCTCTTGGGTGGAACTTGGTTTCAGTGTAGGTATGGAGGCTTTTGGATGAGTTCTTGTCAGTTAATGTTCCCTGGAGTCACGAGTTTTCTGGTGTTCTCAAGTTTTCAATTTAAGCCTCCTGCCTCTGGCTTTCAGTCTTATTCTTACAGTAGCCTCAAGACTTCTCCATCCATAAAGTACCAATGATAAAACATCTAGGTTAATGGTGAAAAGATTCTCCACAGTGCGGGATATCCAGATAGGTTCACAGAGTTACATGAAGAAGAGAAGAGGAAGGAGGGTGATAGAGGTGACCAGGAGAAGATGGGGAATAAAAAGGGGAGAGAGCAATCTGGCCAGTAATCAATTCCCAATTTTCTCCCCACAGTCTGGAACACTCAGAGAGGTTCAAGAACTCCACAGAGAAGAGGGAAGAAGGAGATAGAGGTGACCAGGAGGAAAGGAGGGGGAGTCAAAAGGAGAGACCAATCTAGCCTGTGATTAGTTCCCTAAGTGTTCTCCGCAGCCTGAAACACCCAAAGAGACTCACCGAGTTAAGTAGAGAAGAGAAGGGGGATGGAGGAGATAGAGGTGACCTGGAGGAGAAAGTTCAGTTCAGTTCAGTCTCTCAGTCATGACCGACTCTTTGCGACCCCATGAATCACAGCACGTCAGGCCTCCCTGTCCATCCTCATCTCCCGGAGTTCACTCAGACTCATGTCCATCGAGTCCGTGATGCCATCCAGCCATCTCATCCTGGGTTGTCCCCTTCTCCTCCTGCCCCCAATCCCTCCCAGCATCAGAGTCTTTTCCAATGAATCAACTCTTTGCATGAGGTGGCCAAAGTACTGGAGTTTCAGCTTTAGCATCATTCCTTCCAAAGAAATCCCAGGGCTGAACTCCTTCAGAATGGACTGGCTGGATCTCCTTGAAGTCCAAGGGACTCTCAAGAGTCTTCTCCAACACCACAGTTCAAACGCATCAATTCTTCAGCACTCAGCCTTCTTCACAGTTCAACTCTCACATCCATACATGACCACAGGAAAAACCATAGCCTTGACTAGACGAACCTTAGTCAGCAAAGTAACGTCTCTGCTTTTGAATATACTATCGGTTGGTCATAACTTTTCTTCCAAGGAGTAAGCGTCTTTTAATTTCCTGGCTGCAGTCACCATCTGCAGTGATTTTGGAGCCCAAAAAAATAAAGTCTGACACTGTTTCTACCATTTCCCCATCTATTTCCCGTGAAAGGAGAGTCAAAAGGGGAGACAGCAATCAAGCCAGTAATCACACTCCTAAGTAAAAATGGGTACTGAAGATTGGATTCTTAAAGGTACAACATTGATAACAAATACTAAAAAGCAAAGATTAAAAATCTAGAGTAGAGATTAGACTCTCAAAAATACAATATTAAAAAGGACAAAACAAAATTGCAAAAGTTATTTAAAAATACAAATGCAGTTTCCTTTAAAAATAGGGTCTTTTTTTTCTAGGTAATAGTAGGTTTTAAAAATGAAAATTAAAGGCGTAATAAAGAATTTAAAAATAAAATATTTAAACAATTAAAAAACGATATTAGTAAAATATATCTAGGAATTTCTCTGGAGCTGTTGAGGGAGGTGTGGGGTCAGTTCAGTTTCAGATAGTTCCATGTTCCAGCTTATACTTCTTCTCAAGGTCTATAGGTCCCTTCCAATGTAGCCAGTGCTAACTACAGGGTTTTAATCTGTTGCACCGTCATTTCCAAAGCTGTTCCCTCTTCTTTGTTTAGTTTGGCTTCCTCTGTTTGCAATTCTCTTCAGTACCTAACTTCTGCCCTGACACAAGGGGGTGAAGGTGGTCATTTATTTAGGCTCACTTGCTCAAGTGTGCTGCCAGGAGGGAGGAACACTGCAAAAAATATCACTGGAATGTGTGAAGAGTGTTCTCAGTGTCTTGGTCACACTGGGTTAGCCCCTGATCTTGGCATGTGTACTTTCCCAGTCTACACTTCTCAGGCTCCAGGTTGATCTGCTGGGGAACTATCTAAGGCAGGCCCTGGGTTGCGTGCACTTCCCAGGTCTGTGCCACTCAGGTTCAGGTTCTCAGGTACTCCATAAAGGCACAGACTTGATTAGGCCTGCATTTTGTGCCCTTCCCAGATCTGAGCAGGTTGGGAGACCAGGTGCTTGGTGAGCACTCTGCCCAGGTGCAGTGTGGCTTATCGCTTCCCTGGTCCTGGCCACTCAGTTTCCTGGGTGCACAGTGGGAGCACCGTCTCAGGTGTACTGTGTGTCTCCTCTGGGGAGCTGATCTCTGGCTGCAACCTTCCTGCTGGATGTCAACCGTCCAGGATACCTGGAAGACTTGATTAGCAACTGGGAGCCTGCTCACAGTTTGGTACGGGATGCCTCTCTGGGGCTGAGTTTGCCCCTTGCCTTCTGGCTCTGGCTGTCACCCGCCTGCCTATATGCCTCCGGTGGGTGATGGGCTGGTCAGCAGCTGTCTAGTGCTCCTCTGTTATTCCCTCAGTCCTTTGTTCTGTGAGCGAGCCCGGCAGTGCTTTAAGTTAGAGCTTTCCGCAGGAAAGTTCTCGCTCTCTCTCTTTCCTCTTTCTTTTTTTCCCCTCTCTGGCTGTCCCATGGTTTGGGTTGCTATCTCACCTTAGCTCCCTCAGATTGCCCTCAGGGCATTCAGGCCCTGTCCTTCAGTTCAGTTCATTTCAGTCGTGTCCGACTCTTTGCAACCCAATGAATCGCAGCACACCAGGTCTCCCTGTCCATCACCAACTCCCGGAGTTCACTCAGATTCACGTCCATCAAGTCAGTGATGCCATCCAGCCATCTCATCCTCTGTTGTCCCCTTCTGCCCCTGCACCCAATCCCTCCCAGCATCAAAGTCTTTTCCAATTAGTCACCTCTTCGCATGAAGTGGCCAAGGTACTGGAGTTTCAGCTTTAGCATCATTTCTTCCAAAGAAATCCCAGGGCTGATCTCCTTCAGAATGGACTGGTTGGATCTCCTTGCAGTCAAGGGACTCTCAAGAGTCTTCTCCAACACCACAGTTCAAAAGCATCAATTCGTCGGTGCTCAGCCTTCTTCACAGTCCAACTCTCACATCCATACATGACCACAGGGAAAACCATAGCCTTGACTAGATGGACCTTAGTCGGCAAAGTAATGTCTCTGCTTTTGAATATGCTGTCTAGGTTGATCATAGCTTTCCTTCCAAGGAGTAAGCGTCTTTTAATTTCCTGGCTGCAGTCACCATCTGCAGTGATTTTGGAGCCCAAAAAAATAAAATCTGACACTGTTTCCACTGTTTCCCCATCTATTTCCCATGAAGTGATGGGACCAGATGCCATGATCTTCGTTTTCTGAATGTTGAGGTTTAAGCCAACTTTTTCACTGTCCTCTTTCACTTTCATCAAGAGGCTTTTTAGTTCCTCTTCACTTTCTGTCATAAGGGTGGTGTCATCTGCATATCTGAGGTTATTGATATTTCTCCTGGCAATCTTGATTCCAGCTTGTGTTTCTTCCAGGCCAGCATTTCTCATGATCTACTCTGCATAGAAGTTAAATAAGGAGGGTGACAATATCCAGCTTTGAGGTACTCCTTTTCCTATTTGAAACCAGTCTGTAATTCCATGTCCAGTTCTAACTGTTGCTTCCTGACTTGCATACAGATTTCTCACGAAGCAGGTCAGGTGTTCTGGTATTCCCATCTCTTTCAGAATTTTCCACAGTTTATTGTGATCCACAAAGTCAAAGCTTTGGCATAGTCAATAAAGGAGAAATAGATGTTTTTCTGGAACTCTCTTGCTTGTTCCATGATCCAGCAGATGTTGGCAATTTGATCTCTGGTTCCTATGCCTTTTCTAAAACCAGCTTGAACATCTGGAAGTTCACTGTTCACATATTGCTGAAGCCTGGCTTGGAGAATTTTGAGCATTATTTTACTAGCATGTGAGATGAGTGCAATTGTGCGGTAGTTTGAGCATTCTTTGGCATTTGGGATTGGAATGAAAACTGACCTTTTCCAGTCCTGTGGCCACTGCTGGTTTTTCCAAATTTCCTGGCATATTGAGTGTAGCACTTTCACAGCATTATCTTTCAGGATTTGAAATAGCCCAACTGGAATTCCATCACCTCCACTAGCTTTGTTCATAGTGATGCTTTCTAAGGTCCACTTGACTTTGCATTCCAGGATGTCTGGCTCTAGATGAGTGATCACACCATCGTGATTATCCGGGTCGTGAAGATCTTTTTTGTACAGTTCTGTGTATTCTTGCCACCTCTTCTTAATATCTTCTGCTTCTGTTAGGTCCATACCATTTCTGTCCTTTACTGAGCCCATTTTTGCATAAAATGTTCCCTTGGTATCTCTAATTTTCTTGAAGAGATCTCTAGTCTTTCTCCTTCTGTTGTTTTCCTCTATATCTTTGCATTGATCACTGAAGAAGGCTTTCTTATCTCTTCTTGCTATTCTTTGGAACTCTGCATTCAGATGCTTATATCTTTCCTTTTCTCCTTTGTTTTTTGCCTCTCTTTTTTTCTCTTCTGTCCTTACTCTAATCAATGCAGCCCTGCCTTCCTGTTCAGCCCCTGCTTGTTCTTGGTGGACTCAAGTGTATGGGCTACTTCTCCACTGGGAGATTCAGTTAGGCATGTAATCTATGGGTTTTATTATTTATTTTTCCTCCCAGTTATGTTGCCCTCTGAGATGCCAAAACTCCCCACAGATCCATGGTGAGAGGGTTTCTTGGAGTTTGGAAACTTCTCTTTTATGACTCCCTCCCCGGGATGGGTCTCCATCCCTAACTCTTTTGTCTCTCTTTTTATCTTTTGTCCTACCTCCTTTCAAAGACAATGGGCTGACTTTCAGGGTGCCTGCTGTCCTGCACCAGCATTCAGAAGTTGTTTTTGGTATTTGCTCAGTGTTCAAATAATCTTTCAATGAATTTGTGGGGGAGAAAGTGGTCTCCCTGTCTTATTTCTCTGCCATCTTAGGACCACCCCTCAAACAGTTTAATATTAGGGAAAATTATATGTACAGTTGAGCTTCCCTGGTGGCTTCATGGTAAATAATTCGCCTGCAATGCTGGAGACCTAGGTTCAATACCTGCATTGTATATTTCCCCTGGAGGAGGGCATGACAACATATTCCAGTATTCTTACCTGGTGGATCCCCATGGACAGAGGTGCCTGGAGGACTACAGTCCAGAATTGAACATGACTGAACCACAATAAACTGTGGAAAATTCTGAAAGAGATGGAGTACCAGAACACCTGACCTGCCTCGTGAAAAATCTGTATGCAGGTCAGGAAGCAACAGTTAGAACTGGACATGGAACAATAGACTGGTTCCAAATAGGAAAAGGAGTACATCAAGGCTGGATATTGTCACCCTGCTTATTTAACTTCTATGCATAGTACAACATGAGAAATGCTGGCCTGGAAGAAACACAAGCTGGAATCAAGATTGCCAGGAGAAATATCAATAACCTCAGATATGCAGATGACACCACCCTTATGGCAGAAAGTGAAGAAGAACTAAAAAGCTTGTTGATGAAAGCAAGAGGACAGTGAAAAAGTTGGCTTAAACCTCAACATTCAGAAAATGAAGATCATGGCGTCACTTCATGGGAAATAGACGGGGAAACAGTGGAAACAGTGTCAGACTTTATTTTTGGGGGCTCCAAAATCACTGCAGATGGTGACTGCAGCCAGGAAATTAAAAGACGCTTACTCCTATGATCAACCTAGACAGCATATTCAAAAGCAGAGACATTACTTTGCTGACTAAAGTCCATCTAGTCAAGGCTATGGTTTTTCCTGTGGTCATGTATGGATGTGAGAGTTGGACTGTGAAGAAGGCTGAGCACCGACAAATTGATGCTTTTGAACTGCGGTGTTGGAGAAGACTCTTGAGAGTCCCTTGGACTTCAAGGAGATCCAACTAGTCCATTCTGAAGGAGATCAGCCCTGGGATTTCTTTGGAGGGAATGATCCTAAAGCTGAAACTCCAGTACCTTGGCCACCTCATGCGAAGAGTTGGCTCCTTGGAAAAGACTCTGATCCTGGGAGGGATTGGAGGCAAGAGTAGAAGGGGACGACAGAGGATGAGATGGCTGGATGGCATCACTGACTCGATGGACGTGAATGTGAGTGAACTTCAGGAGTTCGTGATGGACAGGGAGGCCTGGAGTGCTGCAATTCATGGTGTCGCAAAGAGTTGGACACCACTGAGCGACTGAACTAAACTGAACAGAACTGAATGACTAAGCGCATGTGCACACACACACACACACACATACACACACAAACATGTATTGTTGACCTGAAATAAAGATACTGCCAGCTCTTTCTTCAACCAAGGTAGGTTTACTGTGGCTCAGCAGAGAACTGCAATTCAGGATCTTCAATCATTGGGAGCCATGTGCAAATCCTCACGTGGCAAGGGAAGGAGAATGCTTTCACAGAGAGGAAAAGGGCATTGGGTGAGAAGACTGTTGGAAACAGAGTCTAAGGATTTTTAGTGAAATCCTTACCAGGAGAGGAGTTGTTCTTCCTGTTGGTGTCTGCTATTGTTAACAGCTGCCTATGAGAGCTCCCCTCTTCTGTTGTCCAAACTCTGTTTAAACTGTGTATTTTCTTACAGTTTTCCTTTTTGACCAAAATTTCCCTCTGAAATCATCACTGACCAAGAGTCATGATTTCCAGTTCTGCACTTTTTGTCCTTTAGGTCAGGAAGACTTGCCTCATGCAGTGTCTCACATCAGAGGGAACGTGTCTGTTGGAAACATATTCAGGTCACATTAGAGTAACATGGAGTGGTAGAAAGGGGCAGTTCTTAGGCACTTTCTATCTCACATCCATATCTTATCAAGATCATGGATTTTGGAGATCCTCTGAAGTGTTATCATAAAAAGTTTTGTAACAAACTTCTAACAGGCCTGGTCCATATATCTTGGGAAAGCTATCTCATCAGATGTTTTCTGCTTCGGTCCCAGGAAATCTTTACTTTCAGGCCCCAAGATGATGTGCATTTCTAGTCAGAGTTTGGCACTTTGTTTCTGTGTGTCGTGTTAACATGTGGAGTGTGTCCACTCAAGGATGGGTCAGCAGTACTTGATGGGGACTTTTCCAGTGAGGTTGAAGAAAGTTCTGGAGAAGTTTTTTCAGTAGATGAAATCTCCAGATTGCATGATATGATGCCTAAGGTCTTCCTCTCCCAAGGGCATGCTGTGAAAAACTTGCTCTACTTAAACATGGTTATTTTTTAATAGAAGCAATTAAGCCTTTTCAGTATTGACCTCTGCAATAATCTCTCCTTTTATCAGATGTGGGTCAAACGAAGCAAGAGCCAAGTCACTAGGCATTTTGTAACTATCTCAAAGAGTACACATTTGTGAGTGCCAAGAAGGGTGGATATGAAATTTGGAAGGATTAATGGCAATGCTTTTGGCCAAGGTTTTGGAAAGTAATTGAAAGTGAAAGTCGTTCAGTCATGTCCTACTCTTTGTGACCCCTGGTGATTCCCATACAATACATGGAATTCTCCAGGCAAGAATACTGGAGTGGGTAGCCTTTCACTTCTCCAGGGCATCTTGCCAGTGCAGGGAGCCTTCACAGTTTTGCCAACTGAGTCTTAATAAAGGCGTTGATGCATGTGACTAAACTAGAGGATTGAGGGTGGATTGTGCAGTGAAAGAGTAATAAAACTGGCCAGAGCAGACTTGTTGAAACACCTGGCCAGAAAAATAGCTCCTTGACCACTCTGAAGTTCTCAAGAATTTCCCCCAAGTAGGGATAATCTTTTCCAAAATGACTTTATCCACAGATAAGACCATAGCTGGTCAGCAATAGAAGACTTCAGTCTAGCATGAAAGTATACACATCATGACTGAAATGTATTTATATCCATTAGTTGGAAGGAGTTGTGTAAAATCACTTTGCGAGACCTCTAATGGCCCATTAGGCAGTTTAAAATGTAGGGGAGCAATCCAAAGAGACCTCTCTGATGTACTGAGGACAAATGAGGAGAGGATTTTTTTTGGCTTTGCTGGAATCAAGATTGCCTGGAGAAATATCAATAACCTCAGATATGCAGATGACACCACCCTTATGGCAGAAGGTGAAGAGGAACTAAAAACAGTGTCAGACTTTATTTTGGGGGGCTCCAAAATCACTGCAGATGGTGACTGCAGCTATGAAATTAAAAGACGCCTACGCCTTGGAAGAAAAGTAATGACTAACCTAGACAGCATATTCAAAAGCAGAGACATTACTTTGCTGACTAAGGTCCGTCTAGTCAAGGCTATGGTTTATGGATGTGAGAGTTGGACTGTGAAGAAGGCTGAGCGCCGAAGAATTGATGCTTTTGAACTGTGGTGTTGGAGAAGACTCTTGAGAGTCCCTTGACTGCAAGGAGATCCAACTAGTCCATTCTGAAGGAGATCAGCCCTGGGATTTCTTTGGAGGGAATTTTGCTAAAGCTGAAACTCTAGTACTTTGGCCACCTCATGTGAGGAGTTGACTCATTGGAAAAGACTCTGACCTGGGAGGGATTGGAGGCAGGAGCAGAAGGGAACGACAGAGGATGAGACGGCTGGATGGCATCACTGACTCGATGGACGTGAGTCTGAGTGAACTCCGGGAGTTGGTGATGGACAGGGAGGCCTGGCATGCTGCGATTCATGGGGTCACAAAGAGTCGGACACGACTGAGCGACTGAACTGAATATTTCCCTAGCAATATTGACTCACGAGGTTATCATTTTGCCAGTAGCCCAATGGTTTAGTGCATGTACAGTGCTAAACAGTGGAAATTTTAGAGTCTCTGGTAGGACTGAGTTATTATTCAGTTCCAACCAAGGCTTGTGTGTTTTTGTTTTTGTTTTTCCATCAAAACAACACTTATTGAATTTCCAATCTTGTTTTATTTTCTTTTCTGAGGTTAACTGTTGTGTTTCTATAGCCAGTTTTTCTAAGTTATCATTGGGGAAATAACCTTTTGTAATGACAGAGGTTTGACGGCTCATGGACATTTTAAAGGCAGCATTTCTTGCAGAAATATTAGCCAGGTGATTTCCCCTAGCTTCTAGATGGTCACGTTTAGAATGCCCAGAATGGGAAAATAATGCAGCAGATAAAAGGATTGCATTTAATATATTTTATACAGAGATTTTAAAATTTTATTTGTACCGGAAGGAAGGAAGCTGTATTGCAACACTCCAAAATCATGAGTTATTCCAAAAGCATATTACTGCTGGTATAAATATTGATAGTTTTTTGTTCTTGGCTAAAGTACAAGCCTCTGTAAGAGGGTTTAACAGCTTGCTGGACCGAAGTAAACATAGATAAAGATGCTGCCTCAATAACATGAAAAGAAGTTGTAATACCATATCCAGAATATTTGCCATTGTCTTCTTTGAAATAAGACCATCAGTAAGCCATGAGAAGTCAATGTTTTTCAGTGGAATTTCCTGTAGACCATCATGAGTCAGGAGGTGATTCATCAGTCTTAAGCAGTCACGAGATACTTTGTTGGTTACAAGAGTAGTCAGGTCAAGATTATTGCAATGTAAAGAGTAATGTGAGGAATAGTTAATAAAAGATTAGACAGCTGGCTGAGAAACATTGCAATGAGAATTCAGAGAGTTTATACTGCAAGAGGTACAAAAATAGTTAAAGGAAATCCCACCATAATTTTCTCACTGAACTTAACCAAAAGGGCAATAGCCATATGGCTTAAGGGCAGTACTAGAAGGATATTCCCTTCCTTTTCATATACATAAAGGAAAAAAAATCTGATAGTTGAGATTCCCAAGGGCAGATGGGTTCATCAAATTCTGTTTTAAGATCTTGAAGTCTATGTCATCAGCTTCTTGCCATAAAATTGAGTTCAGGATGTTACTATTGAGTGAAACACACATCAGTTTGGCCATGGAGAAAGATTTGGAATCTAAGTTCAGCAACAACAAACTAACCCAAGAAAATTTTGCAGTTGTCACTGAGCTTTGAGTTTGGGGAAACTTAGTATACCCTGAAATCTGTCTGGATCTATGAGTATCCCTTGTTCTTATATTGGATGACCTAAATATCCAACCTGGGTTTGGCAAACTGCATTTTTTTTTTCCCCCTTTGGCAAACCTATAGCCTTTTAAGGCCAAAAGCTTTAGAAAGTGTATGCTGTCTCCCATGATGAGACATGAGAAACAGAGCAAAGAAGAAAATCATCTACAGAGTACAGCAAAGTAGAAACTCTAGGAGCTTTATGTCCCAGATCCAACTTCAAGATTGGTAAGAAATAAGGACTCTAAACATAACCCTGAGGCATTATCATCCAAGTGAATTATTTTTCTTCCAAAGTGAAGGCAAAAGGTATAAACTAGCTTTATCAACTGGAATTCTAACCAATGCAGTGCATAAATCAATTATTGTAAACAATTTACTTCCAGTGAAAACAGATATTAGTAATATATGAGGATGAGGGACAACAGGATTTTGAGGGATAACAATGTTGTTTATCTCTTGGTGGTCCCAGACAAACTATCCTCTGTCCTCAGCCCTTACATTTTTCTCACCAATAAAATGGAAGTGTTACCGGGGCTAGTATTAATATAGCAGATAATGAGGCCCTGAGCTTTCAATCTTCAACTATGGGTTTTATGCCTTGAAGGAATTTCTTCACTTATAAGGTATTGATTAATTCTAGGAAAACGTTTTCACGGATGTATATACATTTTCATGAGATGCACTGTGAATTTCGCCAACATCAGACAGAGATTTTTCCTATAAGGGCAGTGTTAGCTGATTCAGCAGGGGCAAATGATCTGCTCTGTGTTCCCAGAATCTCTTCTAGTACCACCAGAGATTAAACAAATGAAAGATGTCAAAGGGTCGTTTAATTCATCTGATGGGTTATGTTGATTGCTGTCGATTTCTAAAATCATTTCTCCCTTTTGGAGAAAGAAATTCTGGAATGATACTTCTGTAAGAAGTCTCAGACTAATAAATAATTAGGAGCGGAGGAACTAAGGGTGAAAGAGTACTTACACAAAGTACTTACACAAAAAGGAGTATATTTAGAGAGAGGAACTCCTTGAGATTCATTAGAGATCCTCACTATTTAAACTGTTTCAGTGCTCTTAGGAAGAGACTGTTTTATAGTCGTGGAGTTGGACACCAAAAATATGATTCCAATATCAGTCAGGACTAGAAGAGTTTCATCACCGATCTAGAAAAATGTTTCCACAAGCCAATTAAGAGAGAGGATTGAAAAGCATACCTGTATTTCCTCAGAGCCCCTTCATTGATAATTTGGAAGGCAGGTCATTGGAAAGACAAGTTAGAGGGCTGCAGTCACTGAAAGCACTGAAATTTGTAACAATCTCATTTTCAATGTCCTGACTCTTCACATTAGCAGTGGAAACTTGTAGGTTTCTACTAGGAGCCTTCCTTTGTTGGAGTTAAAGAGTAAGAATTTTGGCAGTCTTCCTTTTAGGTGACTCATCTAGTCTAATAGAAAGTTGATTTGCCAAATCAACTAAATCTGGAGTGGCTGTAGTTTCCCATTCTATCATAATCTTTTTTGCTAGAAGGGAAGGCCACTGTTCAGCCCATTGATAAACATAGAACTAAAAGCTACTAGAGTGAAATCAATGTCCAAAGACTAGAATTTTCTTTAAAAGCAATCTGAAGTCTATCATAATAATCATACACTGATTCATCAGACTTCTGGGTGTAAGAAATGTTGCAAAATTGGATTTTATTCCATTCAACAGGTTTTGGAAAAGCCCTAGGATTTGTTCAGTGAATCATCAGAGCCTGCTCATATAAGTCAGAGCATTGGTCTGCTGGTTGTAATTCTAGAGACCTTTCAGGACTTTCCTAATTGGTGGTTTTCATCCAATGCTGGCCCTGGCCTTCACCAAAAAGCATATGAACGAGTTGATATAAGTCAGAGAAACTACGTTGATAAATTTAAATGAAAATATTAAATTCCTCAATGAATCTGTAAGGGTCTTTATTACTTTTCAAAAATCTTTTATTATGGCTTGCAGTTCAGGTTTGGTCCAAGGAATACAAGAAATTAGGGGTTTAGCCTCTAGCTCCTCAGGAGGATTAAATTTAAAGGAACATATTCTGACAAGTTCAGAAAATAAGGTAGTGGGGAAAGATTCAGAGAAAAGGAGAAGTTTGGTAAGAGAATTGCTATGGAGAAATTGAAAGAATAGTGGAGGTATCGGCAGCAGAGAATGGAGGGAAGAACTGCAAGAGGGCAGAGCTTGAGACAGAGAAGCCAAGGAAGAAGAATCTGGTTCATTGGGAACCAGTTTATTATTATTATTTTTTAAATAATTTGCTTGCCTCTGTTGGTTTCTGATAATGTTGGGAAGTCTCAAAAAACAATTGAAATAAGTATCTCACTCAGTTCTGAAAATTTCTGATTTTTGTAATCCAATTCAGGTTAAAGGAGATTAAGTTTGAGGATTTCAAAAGTTCCCCACATAGAACATTGATATTTCATATCATCTTTGGTCAGGTCAGTCCATTTGGTTAGAAATATGCATGAGGAAGGTTTTCTTTTAACTAATTAATTTATTTGCTTTGGCTGCTCTGGTCTTCATTGCTGCACGTGGGCTTCCTCCATTTGTGATGACTGAGGTCTACTCTCTATTTGCAGTGCTCTGGCTTCTCACTGTGGTGGCTTCTCTTGTTGAGGAGCCCAGGCTCTAGGCACATGGGCTCAGAAGTTGCAGCCCCCAGGCTCTAGAGCGTGGGCTCTATAATTGTGGCACATTGACTTAGTTGCTTTGAGGCATGTCGGAGCTTCCTGGACCAGGAATCGAACTCATGTTCCCTGCATTGGCAGATGGATTCTTAACCACTAGACCACCAGGGAAGTCCGGACCTTGGGGTTTAAACATAAAATTGCCATAGTGGGGGCATGCGTGGGTCTCAAAATGCTGATATAACTGGAATTGCATTTCCTAGATGTTTTTCCTCTAAAGAACTATCTTCAAACAGCTTACAGCACTGACGGCTCAATTAAAACAACTTACAAGCCAATCCCAGCAAGCTCTTTGAAGACAGCTTTGTCCTTCCTGGATGAGTCAAGCAAAGTTTTTCTTTTATAGCTAATTTTCAGAGGACAGCTCTTCCAAAGGAATAGGCTAAAGGCTGAGAACCCTGGCACTGTTCTCGAGAAACAGCCCCTGTTATGCAAGGTATGGATTGAAGGCTAGTCAGCTTCAGTAAAACAGTCTGATCTCAAAATCAGACCAAAGTGCTAGATGAGTTTTCACACACAGAACAAGGCCTTAACCAGAAAGATAAAACCTTTGAATAAACCCTGAATAAAGCCTGGAAAGCTTCAAACACAAGGAGGGCATGAAATTAGACCTGGAAGAAAGATGTGCTTTCAAACTCTAGGCTTGGCAGGAAAAGCAGGGAACAAGAGTGGCTCAGTTGTGGGTACTGCACCTGTTTGCTCACCAGCCCTAGAGCCATTGCTAGTCTTCTCTAGGCCCTCCATGGGCCACCAAAATGTTGATCTGAAACAAATAGACTATAAGATATTTCTCTAGAAAAATGAATTAATTTGAAATGAAAGGACTGCAATTCTTGGTCTGCAGCCATGGCAAGCCACATGCAAGTCCCTGCATGGCAAAGAATGGAGAGTTGTTACAGAGGGGAAGGAAATTGGGAGGACTGTGGTAAACACAGAATGCATGGGTTTTCACTGACTGTGTCCCTGCCAGGGAAGAAGAGGAATCTGTCTTCTTCTTGGGTTCTGCTATCATTGCAGAATTTGAGAGCTCCACTTCTGCTCTTTCAAATCTCTCTCTCTCTCTCTCTCTCTCTCTCTATATATATATATATATAGATATAGATATAGATATATAGATAGATAGATGATAGATATTTGTATGTATTACAGTTAATAAAATTGTTAACAATTAAAAAATATATATGAAAAAGTGTTAGTTGCTCAGTCATGTATGACTCTTTTCAACCCCATGGATTGTACCTTACCATGCTCCTCTTTTCATAGAATTCTCAAGGCCAGAATCATGGAGTGGGTAGCCATTCCTTTCTCCAGGGGATCTTGCTCACCCAGGGATCAAATATGTCCCATATATACCAGTCAATCACATGCCTTCGTCATATGCTTCAGTAAGACATGGGAGCCTTTATACAAATTCCAGTAAAATCTCGGTTTTCTTTGTGCTTGACTCCAGAACTCTCTTAGTAGAGGCACTGTTGGCATCGGCAGCATCTCTGGCCCTTGCATATTAAGTAACAATGGTACTTTGAAGGCATTATGACAGTCAAAACGGTCCCTCAGGACTTCCACTTCAACTCAGGATATATTAATTGAAATGTACACATGTAACGTTGTTCTCATGCTATAAAACCTTACGGCTAATTTCATAGTTGACAGTGAAAGACTCTCTGCTTTTCCTCTAAGTACCAGAACAAGGCAGTAACATTCCGTTTAACATTTTACTGAAAGGGATACAGATTAGAAAGGAAGAAAACAGAAATCTGTATTCACAGATTGTGTGATTGGTTATATAGAAAATTCTGAAGATTCTCTAGAAATCCCTACTACAACTAATAAGTGAGTTTAGCAAAATCCAAGAATATAAATTCAGCATACAAAATTAAATTACATTTCTATAAACTAGCTGCAAACATTTGAAAAAGGCAATAAGCATCTATACATCTGTATTTGGTCTTCCCAGGTGGCTCAGCGGTAAAGAATACCTGCCCACACAAAAGCCATAAAAGACTCAGGTTATATTTGGAAAACACCCTGATGCTGGGAGGGAGCGGGGGCAGGAGAAGAAGGGGACAACAGAGGATGAGATGGCTGGATGGCATCACTGACTCGATGGACATGAGTTTGAGTGAACTCTGGGAATTGGTGATGGACAGGGAGGCCTGGTGTGCTGTGATTCACGGGGTCACAGAGTCGGACATGACTGAGTGACTGAACTGAACTGAACTGATATATATATGTGTGTGTACTGAACATATATATTGTTATATATATGTTATATATATNAAGCTGAGTGCTGAAAAATTGGTGCTTTTGAACTGTGGTGTTGGAGAAGACTCTTGAGAGTCCCCTGCAAGGAGATGCAACCAGTCCATCCTTAAGGAGATCAGTCCTGGGT
The DNA here is from genome assembly GCA_006410935.1 of Redunca redunca. NCBI lineage: Eukaryota > Metazoa > Chordata > Mammalia > Artiodactyla > Bovidae > Redunca > Redunca redunca. The sequence continues at coordinate 61,433 of SJYQ01095339.1, forward strand.
GTTCATTGGAAGGACTGATGTTGAAGCTGAATCTCCAATACTTTGACCACCTGATGAGATGAGCTGACTCATTTGATAAGACCCTGATGCTGGGGAAGATTGAGGGCAGGAGGAGAAGGGGACGACAGAGGATGAGATGGTTGGATGGCATCACTGACTCAATGGACATGGGTTTGAGTGGACTCTGGGGGTTGGTGATAGACAGGGAGGCTGACGTGCTATGGTTCATGGGGTCACAAAGAGTCGGACATGACTGAGTGACAGAACTGAACTGAACTGAAGCAATGAAACTATTGGAAAAGTAAAAGAAAACCTTTTTAATTTGTGGTTATGTTGAATTACATAATAGGACATAAACATGAAAAATAAGAGGAAGGTTATAACAAACTTTATCAAGCTTAAGATTCATTTTCTTAAAAAAAAAACACTGTTAATAAAATGAAAATATGTCATGGACTGACATGAAATATTTACAGTACACATTTCTGACTAAGAGTTTGCATGCAGAATTTAGATATAATTCTTAATTCAAAACTAAGGAAATAAATAGTTTAAAATAGGCAATTTGACTACTTTAACAAAAAAGAAATATGAATATTAAATTGATCCATAAAGCAAGATTCAAAATTATTTCTAATAAAGAAAGTGCAAACTAAAACTACAATGAGATACTAATACTCACCAACATCTATGAAAACAGCACAATCTTTTTAAAATTTAAGATAGAAGAGCTGAGTATAGCAAGTGCAAACGCAGATGTGGAGCAACTAGAACTCTATCAAGACTGCTGGGGATGCAAAGTCACACAACAAAACTGGGATACAGTTTGAAGATTCCTCATAAAGTTAAATTTACTATATAATTCAGAAATGCCAACTCCAGTTATTTACCCAAAGATGTGAAAATTGCAGTATCCATTAGGCCTTCATACATTGTCCACCCAAACCTTTACATGCAGTCTCCCCATATTAAATCTCTAGTATCAGCCACTTAAAATACTATTTTTCCTGTATACTTAAGTATACTTAAATATATGAATTTTAAATCACCAATATTAAAAATAACACTAGAAAAAATAAAGAGTTGAAATTGAAACAATGCATTGGAACATTTAGGATATAGTTAATGAACCAGAAAGTAAGGACGTTTATTAAAGAAAACTTCCAAGTATTATATTCATATAAATATGGTTTGCAGATGACTGCTTCTTGAAGGAGAAAAGCTGAACCAATTGTTTGTGTAATTTCAACTTGAGGCACTGATGATCAATTTATTTTTATGTATACTGCAGAGCATGATGTTATGTTTTATGATGATGGATTTTATTAGCTTTGTAAAGAAGACATTCTGTATTTATTTTCTTTATTTTAGAATATTTTGCTATGCCATTTCTTTGTGACAAAATAGACACTGGATTCACAGTCCTTCTTTGTGAACTTGGGAAAGTTAAGCAAGCTTATCAAGTGATTTATGGGCTGAATTGTGTCCCCCAGAATTCATCTGTTGCCATATATATAAGGCTTCCCCAGTGGTTCAGTGGTAAACTGCCTGCAATGAAGGAGCCATGGGGAGAGGTGGGTTCTATCCCTGGGTCAGAAAGACCCCTTGGAGAATGGCATGGCCACCTGCTCCAGTATTCTTGCCTGGAGAATCCCATGGAAAGAGAAGCCTGGCAGGCTACAGTCCATGGGTCACAAAGAGTTGGACGTGATTGAAGTGACTTTGCATGCACAATGTCCACTACTTCAGATTGTAACTGTCTTGTAGATAGGGTCTTTAAAGAGGGAGTTAAGTTAAAATGATGTTGTTAGGGTGGGCCCTAATCCAATTTTAGTTGGTGTCATTATAAGAAGAGGAAATTGGGTAGAGACATTCACAGAGGGAAAACACAGGGACACGATAGCCATCTACAAACCAAGGAGAGAGTCCTGAAAAGAATCAAACCTGCTGAACCTTGATCTCAGACTTCTAGACAGTAAAGAATCTACCTGCAGTGCAGGAGACCTGGGTTCAATCCCTGGGGCAGGAAAATCCCTGGAGAAGGGAATGACAATCCACTCCAGTATTCTGGCCTGGAAAATTCCATGGACAGAGGAGAGTGGGGGACTACAGTCCATGGGATCCCCTAGAGTAGGCCACGACTGAGCAGGTAACACACAGTGGACTTCCCTGGTGGCTCAGAGGGTAAAGCATCTGTCTACAGTGCGAGAGACCCGGGTTCAATCCCTGGGTTGGGAAGATCCCCTGGAGAAGGAAATGGCAATCCACTCCAGTATATTGCCTGGAAAAATCCCATGGACAGAGGAGCCTGGAAGGCTACAATCCATAGGGTCCCAAAGAGTTGGACACGACTGAGTGACTTCACTTCACTTCAAGAGAATAAATTTGTTTTGTTTCGTTTTGTTTAAGCCTCTTTTTTTTTTTTTTTTTTTTTAAGCCAGTCTGTGGTACTTTGAGGTGGCAACAGCTAGCAGGCTGTTATATTAGTCTTTTCATCAATGAAATGGTGATGAAAATAATTTATCTCATAGGGGATATAAGGCAAAATGATATTTTATTGCCCAGCTTCATTTCTCTACCAATTAAAACAAATCTGTATTCTAGGCATGGATAAAACAAAGTTGAATTAATTACATATTACATTTATGCTCCCCAAACATATTAGAAACTAACTACTACTATGAAAAACTATGGATAAATAATATTGTATATAACAAAACATAGTTCTCCTTTGGAAGATCTGCTCTTGTATATTTTTATAATGACCATTTTTCCTCCCCTTTATCCTTCAAAAAATAGTATGCAACCTTTTTCTCCCCCTTTTATCCTTTGAATAGGATTAGGAAGTTAAAATTTTTTTCTGTGGAAACTAATATTTCAGGACACTTAATCATTAATTGTGTAGATGTAGTAATAAAACTTCATTTGCTTTGTAAAAACAAAACAAAATAAAACAGAAACAAACAAAAAAAAATCCACTACACAAATTTCCATAATTCTATGGAACCAAATATAATTCAGG
>SJYQ01095339.1:64609-76642 GCA_006410935.1 Redunca redunca
AATACAATTAATTAGTTTTAGAAATTCAAGGTCCTTTTAATAAAGCATTTTGGGAAGTTTTCTTGTTAATTACGTAATGCTGCAACATGTGTTCTGTGAAGCAATTTGCTAAGTTAATACCTAGAGCATTAATTCTTAATAGCTTTGGAGCTATAATTGATTTTAATTACAGGTCATATTTAGGAGTAAACAGCATGCTATTGAGAGAGAACAAGCACTGATGATTGATGGTATTAGCACTTTATTTTCTAGAGTCAGAGAGGCTGCTGCTGCTAAGACGTCAGTCTTGTCCAACTCAGTGCGACCCCGTGGACGGCAGCCCACCAGGCTCTCGGATTCTCCAGGCAAGAATACTGGAGTGGGTTGCCCTTTACTTCTCCAGAGCATGAAAGTGAAAAGTGAAAGTGAAGTCGCTCAGTCAGAGAGAGGATATTCCTTTAAATTTTTGGTCCACAAGATTTTTGTTTTCTAACTCACCGGTGACACACACCATTGCAAATTCAAATTTTCTATACGAGCATATTAACTTACATTTCAAATTACTAAGGTAAAAATTACTGCACAGAAAATAAACTAAAAAAAAATTGAAATATATAGCTAATAGACATTTAGTATATATATGAGGGAAAATTGTGGTGCTGGAAACTGCAATAAATATATACACTAAAGTGTCCTAGTTTTCGGTTATCTCTTTGAAGGCAATTTCTGTTCTTTAAGAAAAGTTTCGCTTAATTGTAAATTCAATTTCACGCAATTCACTGTGATTTTGATTCAGCGTTCAATCCCACCTAACAATTTGCAATTAAAAATTAACTCTCAAGGCTTATCTATTGTACCATGAGCTATTAACCACTAAGGTTCATAGACACAAGTGCCTTCAACATGATAGTTTGTTCACAATATCTGACAAGTATTTGTATGCTAATATTAAATTCTTAATAACTGCTGAGATTCTGGTGATTTCTCTTTTTGTGTGTCTCCTGTAATGATGTGTCAAATGGGAAATATAAAGAAATTTAAAACAACCCTTAATTCACTGGACAAGTCAAAAATTCATCTTTTCTATTAGACAGAGGAACTTACATCTTTTACTGTTGCATATATTTAGTGGCACATCTGTGCCAGACTTGGACCTTAAATCTGTTGTTAATTTTCCCCAGTATGAATGCTACTGTTAATTTGAACAATGGTCTGACGATGCATACATATGACATACATCAAGTTATTAAATCAAATTAAGTCATTTGCTGAACGAAATGCATTTTTAGTTCAATGGTGCTACATGGTCATGGGACTTTTGAAACTATCACAGTGATTTCAGAAATGGTGAAGGCCACTCACCCGATATATATTCCAATTAGACAGGGGATTATATTTCAAATTAGGTGTCTAAAACCTTGTTATTAGCAACTAGATTGCAGAAAGAAATATTAAAGTGAAAAGTGTTGAATTAACACAAAACTATTACTGACATATTAACAGCAATGCAATTGGAAATTCATACACAATGTATATAAATATTTCAAAGTTATAAATGAAACCAAAAACTGCTAAGTAAAATATATCATGTTGCCCTCCCACAACATGTATATCTTATAAGGAGAGAAGTTTAAAGCAAAGGATGTATGTAAGCTATGGCTTCTAGATGAGTGAAGGTATGCAAAATATCAAAGATGACTGAATATGATGGTTGCCAACATCTGGAAGTTCTGCTAATGGGCAGGGAATATTTGAATGAGAAATTATTTTTTTAAGTGTAACTGATTTTTAAATTTTTTCCATACATTTTACAAGTTTTTTTCCAGAAAAAATTAATTTGTTAGAATCAAGATGTTAACATAATTGACATTTTAATTTCAGTGGTAATTATTAGGAGACAATCTTACATGGATCTCTTAATTTTCTGCACATTTTGTAAGCAGGAGCACAGACTGTCCTTTGCTTCAGTCTGTTTTCAAGAATATTTGTGTAGAGAATAGCCTTGGAAAATTGAGTTACTTACTAAGTAGTGTTGCAAAGGGCAGGAGTGTTCACACTCATTGTTTATGATTTCCTGTGCTAAGTTTAGGGCTCCTTCCTTCTAATGCAACACACAGACACCCTTTGGATCACCCTGTGGGAACTGGTGCTTGGGCAACCACCATAGAAATGCTGATACTCTGACTACCACCAGTGCTATGAGTAACAAAATGCTTTTTGTCTCTGACCCAGGAATCTTCTAACAGAAACTATGAGACTTTGGCTAGCTAACAAACTAGTTCACCAGTAGGGTAAAATCTCTTGAGCTTTCAGAAGCATGGGGCAATGATAAAAATAATTATTCATTTTGAGTAATTATTAATTATACTGTCATAATCAATATTTTATGTAATATATAATTATTGGTAAGATCATCAAAATTATTAAATGATAAAATATATACTGTTACCTAATAACTATACTACCAAACATGTAAATTAATATAAAGAAAAATTAAAATTAAATTTTTTTATTGTTTCCATATTCAAGCAAATATTACCTTGCCCCCCAATTTTAAAGTATCTTTAAAACTAAGTGAAAAGTTTAAATACAAATTTAGCTAGCAAAATTAAATTATAATATTCTGGATCATTCTGTGCTGCACTCAATATGCCAGCAAATTTGGAAAACTTAGCAGTGGCTACAAGACTGGAAAATGTCAGTTTTCATTCCGTTCACAAAGAAAGGCAATGCCAAAGAATGCTCAAACTACTGCACAATTGCACTCATTACACACGCTAGCAAAGTAATGCTCAAAATTCTCCAAGTCAGGCTTCAACAGTATGTGAACTGAGAACTTCCAGATGTTCAAGCTGGATTTAGAAAAGTCAGGGGAACCAAAGATCAAATTCCCAACATCAGCTGGATCATTGAAAAAGCAAGAGTTCTGAAAAACATCTATTTCTGCTTTATTAACTACACCAAAGACTTTGACTGTGTGGATCAAAACAAACTGTGGAAAATTCTTTAAGAGATGGAATATCAGACCAGCTGACCTGCCTCCTGAGAAATCTGTATGCAGGTCAAGAAGCAACAGTTAGAACTGGACATGGAACAACAGACCAATTCCAAATAGGGAAAGGACCACATCAAGGCTGTATACTGTCACCCGGCTTATTTAGTTTATATGCAGAGTACATCGTGTAAAATACTGGGCTGGATGAAGCACAAGCAGAAATTAAGATTTCTGGGAGAATTATCAATAACTCAGATATGCAGATGACACCACCCTTATGGCAGAACAAAGAGGAACTGAAGTGGCTCTTGATAAAAGTGAAAGAAGAGACTGAAAAAGCTAGCTTAAAACTCAACATTCAAAAAACTAAGATCATTGCATCTAGTCCCATCACCTCATGGCAAATAGATGGGGAAACAATGAAAACTGTGACAGAATTTATTTTCTTGGGCTCAAAAATCACTGCAGATGGTGACTGCAAACATGAAATTAAAAGACGCTTGCTCCTTGGAAGAAAAATTGTGACCAACCTAGACAACTTATTAAAAAGCAGAGACATTACTTTGCCAACAAAGGTCCATCTAGTCAAAGCTATGTTTTTTCTAGTAGTCATGTATGGATGTGAGAGTGGGACCATAAAGAAAGCTGAGCACTGAAGAATTGATGCTTTTGAACTGTGGTGTTGGAGAAGACACTTGAGAGTCTCTTGGACTGCAAGGAGATCCAACCAGCCAAACTTAAAGGAAATTAGACCTGAATATTCATTGGAAGGACTGATGCTGAAGCTGAAACTCCAATACTTTAGCCACCTGATGCTGAGTTCTGACTCATCTGAAAAGACCTTGATGCTGGGAAAGATTGAAGGCAGGGGGAGAAGGAAATGGCAGAGAATGAGATGGTTGAATGGCATCACCAAGTCAATGGGCATGAGTTTGAGCAAGCTCGGTGATGGACAGGGAAGCCTGGCGTGCTGCAGTCCATGGGGGCCTCAAAGAGTCAGACACAGCTAAGCAACTGAAATGAACTGATGTCCATCTAATTTCCAGTGTGAAACTATCAGATTTTATACAGCTTATGAAGTATACATGTATATAAATTTAGGCATATTATGTATCGATTACTAAAATGTTCCTTTCTACTAGAGGGAAAGGGAAGAAGAATAAACAGTATAAAGCACCTCTGAAATACTCATAATCACCAGAATTAACTGTTTAAGAACTTAAAGACTGGAAGAAAAATGTAAATCGATGTCCCCTTTCTCCAAAATCAGCAACTGTGACAAGATCTTTGCTTTTCTCCTATCTAACCTAGGAAACCTGACACTTGTCCAAAGTTCCTAGATACAAAATTTTTCAGGCCTCTCAAAGAACACTAAAAAGGATACCTGTGTATTTGAGTTCTCATGGAATAAAGGACGTATATTTCACTTTATCATGTCTCCTTATGTATTTAGTCTTGGAGAAAGGACTCATAAAAGAGAGGTGGAGAGAGGTGACCAATCTGTATTAGGATCTTAGCTGTGCTCAAAATCATTTCACAACAGCCCTGACAATATTCCTCTATCCTTTTCTCCTAACCTGCTTATTCATCAAATTGTTTGGTTTAATTATTAAATGTGCAAAGACCTGGCCCCCATGCCTTAATTGGGGACAACTCTAAAGAGCTATCTGAGCTCCAAGCTTCCTGTGGAATTGACTAAGACCTTCATTATAATTGCATTGCTGTCAGTGCTTCTGCCTCATCAGTCCTTTTTTTTTTTTTTTTTCCTACTTCCTCACGGTATCTGATCCCTTGAGTACTCTCCAGTGAATTCCATGCAGGCAAACATCCCTCTTAGAACCTGTTCCCCAGAAAACCCTTCCTAAGAGATAGATGCCTGACAAGGTCTAAGGAAACAGTTTCTAAAATGGGATTGTGAAGCTGATATCCACTGGGAGCTGATAATACTTATTCTGTCACTGGTGGTATGTATCACAAGGAATTTGGCTTATCTCATGATACAATTGTTAAAGTTTTTTTTTTTTCAAGTGGTGAAGTTGCACAGAATACCAAGTAAGGAGAACGTACTGGTGAGTGATGGGTGGCTTTAGAGAGGTTCAGCTGCATTAGGGGTTGCAAGGACAATAAACATTGATGCACTGGAGAAAGACAATGCTGATACTGATTAACTAATTAAATAAGAGTTAATTGTGAAACCCAGAAGGCCCCTTTTGCAGTACATAAAAAGACTTTTATTACCTGTAGCCAGAAGGCAGAAAGAGTTGACCATAAAATCCTACACTTAAAAGTAGAAGCGCTCCAGAGAAGGTGAATTCTCACTTTTAGCTAATGGCTAATGCCCTACACAAACATAAGGCCTTGATTGGCAGAAGCAAGATCCTGAGATGGAATGGCATGGTGGGTCATCCCACTTGAAAAAACTTGAAACCCCTTACATATGAACCCTCTGAATCTGTAGCAGTGGCCCACTCCTTTCTATCAGAGACTTGACGAGGATGCACAACATAGCACTTCATAAAGACCCCACTCCATCATTTATTCCTGATTTTGGTTACAAGACCTGTAAGACAAGTCCTATCACTACATAATCCAGACAGTGGTCTATATTGTTTTGTATGTGTGTGCTTAGTCACTCAGTCATGACCAACCCTTTGTGAAACCATGGACTGTAGCATAACAGGCTCCTCTGCCCATGTGGATTCTCCAGGCAAGAATACTAGAGTGGGTTGCCATGCCCTCCTACAGGGGATCTTCCCAACCCAGAGATCAAACCCAGGTCTCCTGTGTTGCAGGTGGATTCTTTACCATCTGAGCCACCAGGGAAGACCCTATATTGTCTTATCCTGGTGATAAGTTAGCTATTCTAAAGTCTGTTAAAATATAGTCCAAAGGGAATTGAACCCTCTGGACAGTCAAAAGAATATCATAGAAATTAAATTGTATAAGCAGAAACTCAGAAAAGGAAAGATTGGAAGACTGAGGTCAAGTCCAGCTGTGGAAGCAGCATTTGGTGGACCTATAGGAGTGGACACAAAGTGTAAAAGACCTTTGCATCACATGTTAGCATCCACTGAATGATACACATTATAAAAGGCAATATACACACACCAAAATAATTAGAAGGAGAAATCTACTATCATCTAGGTCCACTTGACTTTGGAGAATTTGTGCTTTCTTTTCCCATAGCTATGGGAAATAGAAATTCTGAGGCCCTGATTTTCAGAGAGAAAATGGTTCCACAAGAGAATACAGTAAGAATAAAGTTAAAATTTAAGCTATGGCTTCCACTTAGTCATGTGGACTAGGAGATCAGGAGACAAGCAAGAGTTCCAAGCCTGGTTATTGATCTTGTTGATATGAAATATGGAGAGTTATTAAGGAGGAGGCTGGACTTAGCATAATGTCTTAAGTTTATTCTATGTTGTCTCATATGGCAGGATTTCTTTCTTTTTTGAAACTGAATAATATCCAATGTTTGCTTATACCATATGTATCCATTCATCCATTATTGGATATTTAGGTTATTTCTACATCTTGATTGTTATGAAGAATGCTGCAAGAAATGTAGTCAATCCCTTGGGGAGCTTGGGGGCTGGGACTGACTGGCTGGTGCCTCTGCTGCGATCATGTTGTCCTCCCTCTGAACAATTCTAAATCTTCCTTCTCCAATTAACTTGTCTGCATGCAAACCTCCTTTCCAGAATCTGTTCCTGGGGAAGCCAACCTAAGACAACTAATTTTGTATAAGATTAGAATAGTTAGATGATTTGGTTAGTTTTAATTATTTATTTCAGAAGTTTTATTATTTATACTCATTGTTGGTAGCTGAAGGCTCCTGTATCGTATTTTCCTCTGCAGGAAGCTTTTATGTGGAAGAGACATCAGAGCCACGTTCCTTTATGTTTCAGGGGCGATGCCAATTCTATAGCATTTGCTCTGTATTTCTAGTTACGTAATTACTGGATAACTTGCCTTTGGGGATTTAGTATACTTTATCTCAATGTCTGTTCAGCTGCTGCTCTTAAACTCTAATTGTAATTCCAAAAGATAAATTAAGTTGGTTGCTTGTCAGTGGAGATTACAGTGTATGTTATTACTGTTCCCTGACGGGAAACAGATCGGACAAAATACCCTTGACTTTATGTTGATTTACAATCACTCTTCCAGGGGTTCATATTACAGTATACTATGAATAGAGGGCAAGGGATTTTTGAAAAGTGTTTATCAGTCTGGGACCCTAGTTGAAAGAAAAGAAAATAATTCTGCATGTATAATAAGAAAATGAATTTATCAAAAAAGCATGGAGTACCATATACACAAACACACACATAAGTGTGTGTGTGTGTGTGTGTGTGTGTGTATAGAGAGAGAGTAGTCATTTAGTCGCTAAGTCGTGTCCGACTCTTGCAACCCCATGGATTATAGTTTGCCAGGCTCCTCTGTCCATGGGATTCTCCATGCAAGAATACTGGAGTGGGTTGCCGTTTTCTTCTCCAGGGGATCTTCCCAACCCAGGAATCGAACCCAGGCCTCCTGCATTGCAGGCAGATTCTTTACCATCTGAGCCAGCAGGGAAGCCCAAGTACGTATGTATGTATGTATATAACACAATAATTGAGAATATTAAATATTTTTAATTAATACCTCTAAAAAAGGAGTCCACAATTTTTTTAAAAGTCCATACTGGAAATATTTTTGTCTTTATGGGCCATACAATCTATACACTTTCTCAAATTTGCCTTTGTAACATGGAAAAAGTATAGACAATATGTAGACAAATTAACGTGGTTGTGTTACAACAAAACTTTATTTATAAAAATAGAGACCCAATTGAATTTGTCCCAAGACCTAGCTTACCAACTCCTGCCTAAAATAATAGTGCATTTATTCACCTTTCCATGTATTCTCATTCCCTCCAACTCACCATATTTTAAAATAATTCTATCAAATATAGATTGTCACAAATCAATTATGTACTATCCAATTACCATTATGTCTACTTTCTACCTGAATTCTAAATAATATTTATATAACACCCCACTAGTCCTTTTGAGAAACTTTCTCCAAACGTATTTTTGTTCCCTGAGTTTCTGCAAGATCACAAACGTTCTTCTGTGACCTCTCATTTGAAGGTCTATTTGATTACACATAACTTCCCTGGTTCACATTTTCTTTCATATTTACTCCATTTGTGGCAAAATATGCTGCCTTCAAAATGCCTGATGCTAATCTGATTCTTTTGTTCCTTAAACGCTGCCTTGTCTTTTTGCCTGTATGGCCATATAAGCTACTTTTTTGTTGTTGTTCCTTTTTTCTATAGCCCATTAGTTTTGTTATATTTGACTGGATGTTATCATTTAGTATCAGTTTGCTCAGTAAACAATGTGCCCTTTTTAAAAGTTGGCTAATATATATATATATTTTTTTTTTTGCTTTTTTTTATTATGGTTTTTAGTAGTTTTCTTATACTGCTTTGATTTGTCTTCTTTGGGAATTGCTTTCATCTGTAGAATAGGTTTTCTTTGCTTCTATATCTAAAATCTTCACTCAAAAACTTTTATTATATCTCTTTTAAAACTTTTGTTGGAACTTAAAAAAAAAGTTTCCTTTATCTCATATATTTTTCTTCAGATACTGTATTGGAAGTATTTGCTCAAATTAGAAAGTATTAGTCACTCAGTCATGTCCAACTCTTCATGATCCCATGGACTGTAGCCTGCCAGGCTCCTCTGTCCATGGGATTTCCCAGACAAGAATACTGGAGTGGGTTGGCATTTCCTTCTCCAAGGGGTCTTCCCAACACAGGAATCGAACCCAGGTCTCCTGTGTTGCAGGTGGATTCTTTAGAATCTGAGCCATAGGGAAGCCCATCATTGGGTTACTTAACCAACAGAAATTTACTGTCTCACAGTTCTGGAGACTGGAAGTCAGAAATGAAATGCTGGCAGGGTTGGTTGCCTCTCTTTTTGGTCCCAAGGATACTCTACTTGTGTCCTCACCTGGCCTTTCTTCTGTGCAAGGGCATACTGATGACTCTTCCTTTTCTTACAAGAATACCAGTCCTCCTGGATTAGAGTCTCATCCTTAAGACTTTAACTTTAACTCCTTAAATCCATTATCTCTAAATATAAACCTATGAGGTTGGTGCTTCAATATAATAAATCTTAAATTAACAACAACAGCTTTCCCGGTGGCTCAGATGGTAAAAAATCTGCCTGCAATGTGGGAGATCTGGGTTTGATTCCTGGCTTAGGAAGATACCCTGGAGGAGGGCACGGCAACCCATTAGAGTATTCTTGCCTGGAGAATCCCTGTGGATTGTGGAGCCTGGCAGTCTACAGTCCATGAGGTCGCAAAGAGTCAGACAGGATTGAGTGACTAAGCACAACAACAAAAACCCATGCCAGCAACCAAAATTCATGGAACATTAGAATAAAGAATGCATTTCTAAGTGTTGTATGCATGGCAAATCAGGTGGGGAAAAAAGTATGATTATTTAATTTGGAACTATTTAGTATTTTTCTTAATGCATCTTTTTTTTGTGGGTGTTGTTCAAAGCAAGACGTGTGGAATATCAATTGCTCAGTACCTGCTGCTCCTTGTGATTAAGAGACAGATACTGTTCAAGGAAAACTGTTTTGTAATTACAACAAAAAGCAGGCAATCAACACAAGTAGTCTTTTTACATTTTAAAGAGAGAGAGAACTAAATTAAGGCACAACCTTTATTTGAACATCACAACTCATTAAACCTAAAATTGTTTTCACAAAATATCTACCACCCATGGTGATGTCTCCTAGGACTGTTAGCTATTGTTATATTTATAAGAATTTAACTGACCTTTTAAAACTTTTCATCATCATTCTGAAAAATTGCCAGCAGAAGAATATAGGGGATTTTAAAGATTAACAATCTCTGGTTTAATGCTTTTCAATAATTGATATATTAGTAGATTTAATCCTGTTTTTTTTTTTCTAAATCTCCTTTATTTCTATCTTCACACTTATATCTTTGAAAGAATGGTAGAAATCACCCTGAGAAACAAAACAGGTTTCTGAAAATGAAAAAGAAATATCATTATGATCATTATCTATATCTGTTTTTAATATGCTAACAGGAACAAATTTGGGGGTTAAGGCACCAGGACATTTTTGTTTGTTTCTGTTTTTTACTGTTTATATGGGCAAGTACCCAAAGATAAAGGTAATGTATTCTATTTATTGTAGAAAAGATAGACAGCAATTGTGTAATTTAGTAACAATTAGAGTAAGAGGCTCTATGGTATATTTAGAGAGATGTACCAATTAGTAAGTTTAATGTATGTGTTCAATAACAGTTAACCATTGTTTTTGTTACTTTAAGCTCTGGGACTGTGCATATAAAGAGGGAAAGTTCTTACCTTAAGGACAGGACAATGAGAAAAGGCACAGGGAACATGGTACATGTCATAATTAAAGAATATAAAGGAGGCCTTTATTGCATGGATTAGGAATCAAGGATTCTGAGAGTCAAGGAGATTCAAGACAGGTGTTACAACAGTGGTGGTGGTGGTGATTTAGCCACTGTCTTGCCCGACTCTTGCTGGAGGAGGAAACAGAACAGGCTCTACCTTGAAAGCAAGACTCCATCTTGGGCTGGACTGTGGACTGTGAGCTAAATGCCCAGTATCTATGGAACTGGAAAACCAGATCCCTGGAAAGAAGAGCCTCAGGGCTCTCCATGCCTAGAAGAATACCCTAATTATCTGTGTAACCGAATAGAATCATACATTCTATTATGCTTATTGGGATATGACCACAAGCCTATTGATAATTGTCCACTGTTAACTATCTAGACTTAAAGCATATGAATCACAGGTTAACTTTGATTGTATCTTTCTTTTTCCTTTGTTCAGACTAGTTTCAGGGAATTTTCAGAGGTGGATTTGGGCACGTACGCTTAGGGTATATAAGGTTCTCACAAAAACTGGTCGGGGTCCTTGGCTAAGAGGAGACTCTGCCTTGGGCCCACCAGTGTAAAAAACTGCTCTCCACTATCTGCATTGTCCTTCTGAGTGAGTTTGTTTCCCGGAACACGTGGCTACAACATTGCGACGCTATGGATGGAGAAGCCTAGTAGGTTACAGTCCATGGGGTCGCAAAGAGTCGGGCACGACTGAGCGACTTACCTTCACCATGGACTGTACCCTGCCAGGCTCCTCTGTCTATGGGATTCTCTAGGCAAGAATACTGGTGTGGATTGCCATTTCCTTCTGCAGGGGTCTTCCCAACCCAGGAATTGGACCAGGGTCTCTGGCATTGCAGGAGGACTTTTACTGACTAAGCTATGACTATAAGGGAATTACTATAGAAATTCCACCTTAAAAGGATTAGCCTGATCTCACTAGAGTCAGTAGTCAATCCTTAAATTTTTGTTTTTTTGGGAATTTTTTAAAAAATCTGATTTTATGTAATCAAAGATCGAAATACACATGTAGTAACTTTTAAATTAGCATTGCTTCCTTACTTAGTTGAATAATCGAGTACAAATCTGTTCCACATCTTTTAGTGTATTTTAAAACTTGGCATTTCATATCTGCTACACAATTTTCATAATGCTATAATCTGAATATTGACATACTCATGTCAAACTCATACTCACTGAAGGGGAGGAAAAGTTTTCCTTGACACACTGCATATCTTGGTCACAGAATACAGTTTCTTTTTGCTTAAGTTAATGTGCCCATTTTTTCTTTCTTTGCTGTTTTTTAATGATTACTTTTTATCTTTTCTTCGTGCTATTTCCTTTAACACCTTATATGTAGTCTATATGTAGGCATTTTGTACTTAATTTTTATGTTCTTAATTTAAATATCAGGAATCTAAACATAGTCTTTGATGAATAGAATCCTTAGAGTCCAATGTTGACTATTGTCAAGTAAATCTCAGGGTTAGTAATGCTTTTACTTTATTATTAGATTTTAGATATATTCTGAATATAAAATACCCATATAATGTATTCCAAATAGGGAAATGACATATTTTAGACTGTAAAAAACCCTGGACAAATTATGTTATAGC
>SJYQ01095339.1:86028-102225 GCA_006410935.1 Redunca redunca
ATCAAAAAAGAATGAAAAGATTCCTTCCCCATGCCCCCTTTAGAAGAAACAATGACACCCAACACCATCCTGCCTCCCGCTTTATTCTCCATAGAGCTGGCTTCCACCCACACCTCCTCTGATCTCATCCATGCTGATTCCAGGGTCCAGGTTTTCAGGTCTGGGGTCCCTAATGTCAGGTGAAGCTCCACCCACACCACCCCCAGTGGCCAACCCACCACCCACCACAGCCTGATGGAGCCTCTGCCAACCAGGATGCTCTGTTCCCTGAAAGAGGAAATTCAAGGATGAAATGCACACAATTCTATACCCTCAGTCTCCTCCCACCCATGCCAAGAGGCTAATGATCCTCACCTATCTGGACTGGAGAAGATAGCCAGCTGCCTGGGGGTCAGGAGAAAGAGAGAGGATGACTACACTTTGAATGAGGATGGGGAGGGAAAGAGATTCCAGAATCTGCAGAATCCCACTCTAGGAAACAGCTGTGCATCGCTGGCCCACCATCACTCATCTTTCACTGGCTTCTCTCCACCCCAGACCCTAGGAAAGTCACTCAGCTCCTCTTTCCCATCTCTTACCCCGTAAGTCAGGCCCCTTCAGTCTATCTGCTCACTGACTCCTGACTCCACCCAGGCATTCCCCCATATCATGTCTTCTCAAGTGACCTCACCTCAAACAGTCTATGCCCCCACAAGATATGTCCCACTCTATCTCCCTAGTGTCAGCTATCACCTGGGGCAAAAGGAGACTCCAATTCCTATCCTTAAGCCCCCTTTCTCCCAAGCTCCTTCCCTCATCAACCTGAGCCCATAACTCACAACAGAGAGATCCCATATTCTTTAGGGTTGCCTCACTCCTGTATGCTGAGGATTCGCAGGAGGATATTATACACATCCTGTTCCATGTAGCCCTGTAGATGGCAGGAAAGAAACAAAAGGAGATGAACAGAACATGAAAGGGAGAGTTTCTTCGGTAGAATGCAACTTACTATGTGCCCTCACTTAGTAGTACTTCTCCATAGCTGTTGCCTAATCTTTACGAGGAAGATAATGACATCGACTTTTCAGGACTGCTGTGAGGGTTACAATTGTGAATACAGCAGAGCAAAGCACTGGGTACAAAACTAAGGGTTCGATTCTTTGTAGTTATTATTGTTCCTAATAAAGGAGCAAGCCACCCACCTCTTCTTCCCGGGAAGAAACTGAAAGGGCATGTTCTGTGTACCAAGTTGCTTCAGTCGTGTCTGACTCTTGTGACCCCATGGACTGAAGCCCACCAGGCTCCTCTGTCCATGGGATTCTCCAGGCAAGAATACTGGAGTGGGTTGCCATATCCTCCTCCAGGGGATCTTTCCAACCCAGGGGTCAAGCCCTCATCTCTTACATCTCCTGCATTGGCAGGCAGGTTCTTTACCACTAGCGCCACCTGGGAAACTCCCCAAGAAAGGGCATAGGGACAGGAAAAAGCCTTTCAGTCAGGGAATTGGAAAGGAGGGGCAAACACCTCTTCCCTTCATATTCATACTCTTGATCTGCCTCAAGAGGTCCAGAAACCTGATACTGGAACATTTAAAGTCCAGCTTTCTGAGAGATGACGTCTTTGCAGTTAAGAGAAGAGGCGCCAAATGCAAAGCCCCCTGGCCAGCTCTCTGCCTCTACCTCCCCCCAGGCTCACCTGAGCAGCATTCAGCAGATGCTTCCTATAGGTAGAGATGATCTCTTCATGGTTCTTCTGGGAATCCTAGGAGTGAGCATCAGTGGGAAGTCATGTGACTCACCCTCCTCCCCCCAAGCATGAGGAACAACAAAGGGAAGTGGTCGGCTGCGTCAGGTGGGCTCCCTTGGCCCCTGAGCACCTCAGCCTAGACCACTGCCTGGCCAGGCCTCTGGATCCCCAGGATCTCTCCCACAAATACATCACTGCCACTCTGCACGCTCCTCTCTAGCAGTGCCCATCTCCTGAGGACCAAACGTACCTGCAGCTGAAGAGCAAGGCGAGCATTATCTCCCCGAACAGCTAGAACCTCCTCTGAAAGCTGCTCCAGCTTCTTCAACAACTCCTTGATCTGAGGCCAAAAGGAAATGAAGGGAATCAATGAGGCCCTGGTCATTTCCCACCCCAGGACCACTCAAAGTCAAGGTCAGTTGCCATTTATTGGGTATTTAATATCTGCCATGTGCTTTTACACACCTTGTCTCATTTAATCCTCAAAACAACTCTTCTGTTCTAAGAACAACAATACTTCTCTGAGGGAAGTATTATCATTCACGTTTTGTAGATAAGGAGCCAGAGTTAAGTAATTTGTCAAAATCACACAGCTGATAAGCAATGAAATCAAGATTTGATTTTGAATCAAGATTTCTCTGAATTCATGGTCCACACTCTTAGCTCCTTACTGAATCCTGACCGAGTTCTGGCTGCTGATCACTGAAGGAAATGGAGATGAGTTTTTGTGCTTCGTGAGGCTGAGACACAAATGCAGTTAATGATAACCAGCTGTAATAGGAATGGTGGCAGGAATGGCAGGAGTAGCTCACTTTTACTGGGTAGTAGCCATTTGCCAAAATTTTTTGTAATATCTTATTTAATGTAATCCACATAACACTGTTATTATCTTCATTTTATATATGAGAAAACTAAGGCTTAGATAGCTCACCCGAGGTCAATCAGTTCGGGTTTTTTGTTTGTTTGGCCGCTCATGGCATACAGGATCCCAGTTCCTACACTAGGGCTTGAACCTGTGCCCCTTGCAGTGGAAGCTCCAGTTCTTAACCACTGGCCTGCCAGGGAAGCCCCTCAATCAATTAGTTTTGAAATTGAAATTCAAATGCAGACAATCTCAATTAAGAGCCCACTACACTATTTTCTTTTGCTCATTTGTCTAATCATCTTCAACACCAACATAAAATTCCTTCTTTAATTAGCCTCACCCCACACTGATTCCTATTCTATATAACATTCCTTCTACATTTATGTATGTTATATTCTGTCAAATGTAACTCCCTATAGTTTTTAATCTTTCTAAATTTGATCATGTACACAAATTTTAGTAAGTCTGAACTCACTCATTGCACAAGTAGTTCTAGAATTACTAAATTCATTTGTAAATTGATTTTTTTTTAGAATTCATAAAAACATGTCTTTTAGAAATATATAGACTTATATTCACTTTTGGAGCAATCATTAGGAAACTTGAGTATCTAACACAATGGTTTTCAAATTTTTTCCTTTGCATGGCACCCTCTTTGCCAATGAAACTCTTTTGTAGAAGCTACTCTGATTGAAGTGAGCTTCCGAACCCTGAGTCCAAAATTTTAATACCTAAGCTCCCTTCTCTCTTGAATTTATACCTTACTTCCAATTTTCAACCCCAAACCCCCTCAGACCCAGGAGAACATTGTGTGATCCTTGCAGTTGACTGGTTCTGCTTGGGCTATTAATCTGATTGGCCAAAGATAGTTTCAGGTTGTGCGTGCCTGCCAAGTCGCTTCAGTAGTGTCCGACTCTGCGACCCGTGGACTGTAGCTCGCCAGGCTCCTCTGTCCATGGAACTCTCCAGGCAAGACTACTGGAGTGGGTTGCCATGCCTACCTCAAGGTGACCTTCCTGACCCAGGGATCGAACCCGTGTCTCCTGAGGCTCCTGAACTGCAGGCAGATTCGTTACCGCTGAGCCACCGGGGAAGCCCCAGTTTCAGGGCCGCAGACCCTAAGCACGCAGAAACCGTCCCTGATACTCCCTTCGGCTGGCTGTCTGGTCTGCTCACCTTGGCCTCCTTGTCCCGGCAAGCCCCGATGAGATGCTCCACCTTCTCCTTGAGCAGCTCCGCCGTCTTCTCGAACTGTTCGGAGCGTCCGCGCATCTCGCTGGCCTGGCGCTCGTGCTCCGCTGCGCGCGCGGCCAGGTCCCCGCTCCGGCGCCGCTCCTCGGCCGCCGCCTCCCGCAGCCTACCCATCTCCCGGCAGGCCGTGTTGTACTTTTCCAGCAGAGCCTTCAGCTCCTGGCCCCAAGCCTGGGCCTGGGCCACCAGGGAGCCCCGAGTTTTCTCGTGCTGCCGCAGGCTGGCCGCCTCCCGGGCCCTCAGCTCCTCCACTTCCTCAGTGGCTTGGTAGAGCAGCTGCTTCAGCTTCCCGATCTCCTGGCTCTTCCCGCTCATCGTGGCCTGAACTGCCCGCAGCTCTTCCTCCAGCCTCCCCAGGTCTTGCTCCAGAGCCGCCACCTGAGGGGAGGCCGAGCCCTTCGAGGAGACGCCTGGCTCCCCACGGCGGGAAGGGGAGCCCCGTAGCTGCTGGTTTTCCTCTTCCAGCCGAGCCAGCCCCTGCTGGGCCTCGCAGTGCCTGGCCACCAAGGCACTGATGCAGGCCTGCAGGTCTTCGAGGGGCTCGGCTGCGCCCCGTGCACTCCCCTGGCCTACCAGGTCTGGGGGCAGGCAGTCCCATAGCCCCTGGAGGCCTCTGTTCTGGGAGGCCAGGCGCTTCCGCAGCTTCTCGGTGGCCTCCTTCTCCAGGGCAAGTTCATCTGTCAGCAGCCCCACACTCCTCCGCAACTGCTGTAGCTGGACTTGCGCCTCCGGCCTGGGCACAAACTCCCGCTGTAGCCGCTGGTTCAGGGACTGCAGCTCCCCCTGCAACCGCTGCCGCTCCCGGCCCAGCTGCCCCAGCTCCTCCAGCAAGTTACTGTTGCTCAGTCTCAGGGCCGACACCTCCTTCTCCAGCTGTCCCCTGGCCTGGCCTCCTCCTGCCGTCTGGTCCCCTCCAGGAGCCCCTAGAGGTTCTCCCCGGGCCCCGGGGACCCTTTTCTCCTTTTCTTCATCCTCTTGGGTGATGGTCCCTGGCAGTGCCTTGGGTGCTTCCTCTCTGGGCTCCTGGGCAGGGGCCTGGGGTTTCATCTGCAATCCTGCTTTTGCTCGATCCAGTCTCACCAGCACCTGCTCCAACCTGGCCTCCATCTTCTCCCAGGCAGCTGCTGCAGCCTCAGCCCGGGGTGTCCCCAGAGCTCCCTCCAAGACAGATCTTGATAAAGCCCCCCGGGCTGCATCCTTTTCTCGCCACACCGCAGCCAGCTCCTCCCTCAGCTGTAGCAGGAGCTGATTCATGGCTGCTGTGCCCACTGGCTCAGCCACTGTGCTTGTGGGTTCAGACCCTGAAGCCTGGGGCCTCTCCTTCCGGCCGGCAAACAGCTGGTCAGTATGATCAAGGCGAAGGGCCTGCCCATCACTGTTGGTCAGTTGCTGTCCCATGGTTTCCCCTACAGTCTCAGACTTTGGGCTCTTGGGTGGCTCCTGTTCTGGTTGGGACCTTCCCTGGGCTTCATACTGGATCTCCCCTGGGACTGAATCCTCAGCCTTCTTGGAAGCTAATACTGGGTTGGCTGCCGCTGCAGCTGTAGCCTGCTGATGCTTCTTCAGCTCTTGTATGTGCTTAGCCAGCAGGTTGAGAGCACAACCCTGTTCCATGCCATCTCCTCCAGGTCGGAGACTAGAGCCCTGGTCCCCTGGAGCTCTGGGCTCTTGGGACAGGAGGAGCCCCAGCTCCCGCACCTGTTCTTGAATCTGATTCTCCAGGCCCAGGTAAGCTGTAGCTTGAGCCTTGCACTCTTCCGTCTTTCGCAGCAGTTCCTGCTCCAACTGAGAAACTTTTCTCTTCTCCTCTTCATACTTCCACTTCCACTCCTCTGAACATGGATCCTCATCCTCTTCTTCCTCTTGCTCCTCCTCAGGCTCTGCCCTCCATGGGCTCTTAGGTGGAGCACCCACCTGAGGCTCAGTGGGAGAGGCCTATGTAGAAAAAGGAACAGTGACGTCAACCCAGGCAGCTAGCCTTTCTTCTCTTAGACTGTCTTGATGCCCCAGTGATCCCTGCCTGGGAGACATCCCAGTGGGAAAGACTGGGGTGGGTCAGAAGCAAAAGGAGGAGGTACTTAGGGTCTTACCTGGGATGCAGGATTCAGGTGTTGAACTGGCCCCTGACCTACATGAAAAGACATGGGGGAAATGAGAGAGGAGACAGGGCCCACACTCTGGCTTCAGACTTTCTCTGAAAGGAGTGGCCCCTCAGTGTTCATCCTTAACCACACGTGTCTTTCTGGTGCCAGAAGCCACCTCTATTTGATGGATCCCTAAGTGGCCAGCAATGTTGGTTCCCTGTCCCAGAGATATGTTGGCTCATTTATTTCTTTCACTCACTTATGTATTGGACACTGTGCCAATAAGCACTGTCATAGGTAGAAACCAGAAGCCAATGGTGAGCAAAACAGAGGAGGTAATCTGAGGGGGTTACAGTATAGTAGGGGCAAGAGACAGATTGACCATTGAATCACACAAATAGATGTACAATTACAACTATAAATGCTAGCAACAGTGCTAGCCAGAGTTGCCTTCAGGGAGAGACAAGGTTGCGTTAAAGAATTTTGTGACCTTGCTTTGGGAAGTGGGAGTCATCTCATAGCAGAAGCAATAAATAAGTAAATTCTCCACTAAAGTGACAGTTATTTATCACATGAATTGTTTCCATGGAAACTAATGGGATTCTAAGAAGCTTCTTGGATTCTAAGGCTGTCAAGGAGCATCTTGGAGTCACAAAAGCGGATTGGCTTTACCCCCTCGGCCCTGCCGGTTCAGGGCCTGCCGCAGCAGCCTCCACAGTGTCCTGTCTCGTGTGCGTAGGGCATAATGCAAAGCATCATGCCCCGTGCCGTCCACTGCCCCCGCATCTGCTCCATGGCTCAGGAGCAGTTCAGCCACCTCAGCACTGCCTTTTTCACAGGCCAGGATCAGAGCCGATCTGTAGGGTGAGACAAATCTGAGCATAGGCTTTTCTCATGACATCCTGGGGTCTTGGTTTCCAAAAAAAAAAAAAAAATCCACTTGCAAGGTCAGCTCTCACTCAGTGTGGTTAGGAGAACCACAGATCGTCACCAGTCAGTGACAAAGCATTAGGCCAGACCAGACCTGTTCAAATGTCACTCCAGAAGCTGTGACATCAGAAAGCGGGGAGCCCATTTGAGGGGCTCCATTTTCATCTGCTTTATATGTTGAGGTTCTATATAAGTTCTTTACTGGGTAAACAGATTCTGTGTCTTAGAACATAGCTTGAAAGCCAGTCAATTAAAATAGTGGTTCCAGGAGTATTAATTCTAATTCCAGAGTCATCTATGCTAGAAGGATGGCACTGGCAGCAGCAGAATAAGAAAGCATAAGGAAACATTCTTAACTCACCAAGAGGAAAACAGTGAAGCCTAAGCAGGGCTCTTCTGAACCACCACTGGGAAGGAAGGAGGTTCCCAAGAAAACAGAGACCAACCTCCCCATCACACACACACACACACACACACACACACACACACACACACAGCCCTGCCCAGTGGCTCCTTTCTAGATTGTCAGGGACGGGATGGGATGACAGAGGGCTCACTTGTCGTTCTTGTCAGTGACATTGACCCGGGCACCTCTCTGCAGCAGCTGTGAGCAGATAGCGGCATGACCGCCCAGCGAGGCAATCATCAGGGGTGTACGTCCATCCTGCACAGATTGTGGGAACGGGGTTCGTGAGGAGACAGGGGAACCAGGGCTTTGGCACATCCTACCAACTCCCCTGTTACCACACCTCTCCAGGAAAAAGCGCCAATCCTGGAGCTAAATACTCCTTCTCAGAGGGTTGGAAACTCTCCAGAAGATAAGCCTTAACCTCTCTGTGTGGCAAAGGAGGAGGGACAGAAGGAGAAGGAAGAAGAGGTGGTGCCCCACAACCCCTGGTCATGGAACTTGGCTAATTAACCTCAAAGAAAGCAGCAGCCTCCCCATATAGGGCCCTGCCAACACTCACATTATCCAGGACATCCAGGAAGGCTTCATGATCACACAAAAGGAGCACACTTGAGGCACAGCCAGAGGAGGCTACGGAGGGTTACAGGATGATTGGGTTAAGCAGAAGCCTGAAGGACACCTCTCAGACCACGATGCAGGATCCTCCCCAACCCTTTCAGCAGTCAACTCTGGCCTGCCCTTCTCCCCCCAAACGTTATCCTCCCCTCCCTCCCCACCTTCTGGTCCCAGCAGCCCCGTTTCCCACTAGTACCCTGGCACACACCTGCCCAGTGCAATGGACTACGATTTTCTGCATCTACAGCGTCTTCATTGGCACCATGCTGCAAACAGTCACAAAGGGAATCAGCATGGAGCATGGTGCTAACACTGTCATCTCCCACCCTGTTGCATCTGTTGTATAACCAGCTTTCATCGTACTATAGGAAGGGGCAGAGGGATCATGGCTATGGCCAACTACTAGGCAAGTCCAGTTTATTCCTTGCAGACTATAGGCAGCCTTGAATTTCAGCCCTGGTTGATAAACCTAGGGCCTAAGAAAAATCAGATTATAGGTAAATAAACACATTAAGGACAATAACACCTGAGTCCATGTCTGGTACTTTAGGATCCTAAATGAGAATCTTGGAAAGAGCTAGGAAAAACAAAGAATATCCATTGGCACAATGGCCTGATTGAACTTTGAGAAGCTTATCTCTGAACTGTCCACATGTCATTTCACATGTATATTTCTCTTTGTACTCCTAGACTACAAACTCCTCAAGAACAGACAGCAGATTTTGGGTTTAACATGAACACCTCTGCCATCCTTCCACCCGCCCATCACCACAGCAGTCAGTCTCCGCAGTGGCTCTGCCAATAGTGAAACTCGATACACACATATTGACTGACTGGGTGTCAGTCCCTGGCAATGCTGCTTTTTGATTGCCCTGGAGGGCAACATTAAGCTGGGTGCCTGCACATAGCAGATATTAAATAAATCCTGACGAATTAATGAATGAGAGATTACCAGCTCTCTTACTGGGGATGTGAGGGGTACATTTGACCAAATGTTGCTGGTGAGTACAAGACAAAGTCAGGAGTCTCTGGGTCCACTTCTTCCTTTCACAGGAGTAGTATCTTACCTGCAGCAGGACCTTGACACATTGTGGCTGGCAAGAAATGGTGGCCAAGTGCAGGGCGGTGCTTCCTAGAAACAGAAAGAAGCAGGGAAAGCGGGTAGGTGGCCCCATGGATGCTGATGACTCACAGGGAGGGAAGGCGAGGGACGCACAGATAATCAGAGGGAGATTAGAGAGAGAAACTCTCAGCCACATGGGGCCAGAAATTCCTGTTCCCCAAGTGTCTGGTACCCACAGTGGAAGTGGGAGCGAGAGTGAGGTAGGCCCAGCTTGCAGGGAGGGGAACCCCTGAAAGCAGGCTGGCTGGGACTTACAAGGAGAGAAGCAGGGAGGACTACAGTCTGAACACCCAGCAGGGCCCAGCACTGCCACACCCCAGCCCCTCACTGCTGCTGTAAAGGGAAAAGCAAGCAGCATGACCCAGTGCTCGGTCTAACTCACCGTCCTCATTCTTGCTGTTGATGTCAGCCCCATTGGCAAGCAGTATAGTCAGACATTCTGTCAGGCCTTTGGAGGCGGCCAGATGAAACCTGCCAGAGTCAAGGCCAGGAGGCAGAAAGATAAAGGGACCTCATAAAGATGAGGAATAGTTTTACTCAGTCATGTCCAATTCTTTGTGACCCCATGTACTGTAGCCTGTCAGCTCCTCTGTCCATGGGATACTCCAGGCACGAATACTGGAGTGGGTTGCCATTCGTTTCTCCAGGGGATCTTCCCCACCTGGGAGAATGTTCTAAGCCCTTCCTGCTATGCTCCATCAACCCAAAGCCAATTCCAAAGGCAGAAAGGAAAGCTCCCTTAGCCTGACTTCCTGAGAAAGAGAAGCCTATGGAAATGGCCTACTGTTATAACATCAGAGAAGGCTAGAAGCAAAGGTAGAAAGAAGAGCTATGGGTCTTAAGCAATCTGAGTATCTCAGGGTGTCCAGGGAACACACAATTATCTGTCACTCTGAGCCCAATACCCTTAGCAAACTGAAAAGGTCACAGAAAGAGGTGGCCAGAGCAGAGGGCTGGACATTTGCAGGCTGACTTGGGCAGAGACAAGGAATACTATCCCTCTTGTACTAATCACCTCTTCCAGCCACATGATGCTCATGGACACCACTGTACTCCTAGTGTCTCAAGCATACATACCCTCCAACTTGTGCAATGAAGGAATACCCTACTTAGTGTATGTTTCAGTTTTCCGTTTATTTCATGGCTTTATTCCTTTCTCGGTCAGTTTTGCTGATGTGGGTCATGTGGTGTAAGGACCTCAAGGACAAGCTCTTCTCTCACTCTGTGCAGTACTTGAGAAGTAGTGAAGATTTATTGATATACTTGCTAATTAAGACAAAAAAGGGCTCTGAAGTTATAGATGTTTCCTAGTCTTACATCATATTCAGATTTGAGGTTTTTAAAGAGAACTGCATACCAAGGGGAGAAAGCAATGGCAACCCACTCCAGTATTCTTCCCTGGGAAATCCCATGGACAGAGGAGCCTGGAGGGCTACAGTCAATGGGGTCGCAAACGGTCAGACACGACTTAGCAACTGAACATGACACACATACCAAGGTGGGGATCAAGAGGACTGACTTACGGGGACTGGCCGTTCGAGTCTAGCTTAGTGGGTCGGGCAGATTTCCTGGAGGCCAGGGCAGCCACGCGTCCCACGTCCCCCCGCTGCACCGCCTCCAGCAGCTTCTGATCACGGCGGTTCCATCTCTCCACCTGGACCAGAGCAACACATTGTGAGAATCTAAGAGGTGGGGGTAGAGCCAAGGAAGAAAAAAAAAGATGGTTAGGAGGCCAAGCAAGGGAAAAGGGACATCCCTGAGGTCCTTTCAGTGTTCCACAAGTCACTTACCCTAGGTCACTGAATGCTTCATAGTTGGGCCAGTTCAATATTCACCAACTCACATGCCACTGGGGACTACTGCCAGTTACTGCCTGCTCTGGACCAAAAGGGGCTTGGAGTACTGAATTAAAAATCATTGTTTGAGTCCTGAATGCTAGTATTTCAAATGTCTTTTTTTTTTAATCAGCATTTTGATTATTTTTAGATGCACAAACTCCGAGCAATCCTAGCCTTGACTCCTTCCCTTTTGGTCCTTAGGTCTTGCTGGAGCAAACTGAACCAAATTGACCATTCCAGACTTGGGTTCACTTTGCCTCTCAATCCCCTGTGCTGCTCTGTTTTTTGTTCTCAGATATTTGAGAAATCAAGGCACCTAGCTTTGGGTCACAGTTAGGAGTCTAAATACCTAGCCATATCATCTCTACCCATTAGCCTTGGGGTGCAAAACCTGGAAGAGAAGCACAAAGTTTCCATTTTCCCTTCTCATACCCAGGCCCTTTGGCTAGTCCCTCTTCCTCTTCCCTGGCAACACCAACCAAAAGGCCAAGATAGGTCTCCAGCTATGGAGGAAGCAGAAGAGACAGTTGCCCTCCTCCACCCTGCCATCCCTCCTCATTTTCCTGGCAGACAGCAGCTGTTCCAGATAAAAGCCACACCTGGGCATACATTGTTCTACTATGCCAGCTTGACTCTTTCAGGTGGTAGGGTAATTACAATAACTGAAGTATTACAGGGCATGAAAGAGCTGTGTAAAAGCACCCAGAGCCGAAAGCCTAGAAAAGCCTTGTTTGCTCCGGAGAAGAGAAAGGAAAGGAGGAAAGGATACAGAAATCTGTGGAATGGTGAAAAGAGCCCTAGGCGAATATTTGTCAGCAGGCCTAAGTTCAGGGCCTGGTTCGACCACTTCCTCAGCTATGTGACCTAGAGTAAGCCACTGAACATCTCTAACCTATTTCCTCATCTATAAAATGCGGAAACTAATTACTACTTCATCATGTTGTATGAAATGAGCTAATGTATATAAAATCTGTTTTTAAACTGTAAAAAGCCTTACAAGTATATGGCATCCTTATAGAAAAAAAAAACAGGAAGTGGTGGGGGATTGGTGGTGGCAGATTGCATTTTACGAGGTGTGATCGAAACAAGAAAGAAGCTATAGGAGGCGGTGGGGAAAAATAGAGTCTCTGGAAGCCAGCTCATTTTCAAATACTATTTACATAGCCAGGGCAGATTATTAATCAAGAACAGGAAAGATTTTAAAGGCCGACACCATAAAATTATCTAAGGTAAGTGGCTCCTGAGGTAACACTCCTGAGGTAATTCCTCTTAGCCCTTTTAAGTGCTATTTCAATTATCCTCTCAATGTTCCTGGAAAGTAGCTAGGGCTGACATTATTTTATCTAGTTGACAGAAAAGAAACTGAAGTGCACCGAGGTTAGATAACTGTCCAGGGGCACACCACAGAATAGTGGTAAAATTGAGATTAGAACCCAGGCCACCGGATGCCCTATCTTAATTCTCACCACCAGGTCATATTAATACAGAGCTATGGAAGGTTTATTTATTTTCAAATAAACAGTCTAAGACCGCCTCCAGGGTAAAGCCACCCACGTTCAGACACTAATCCCTGCAAGAGGAAGAGTCTCCAAACAGGTTAATTCTCAAAGGACAACATAAGCAAAATGACTGCTCAACAGACTGAGATATAATAACACATTATCCAACGTCCCCTGGGGGCTATGGCACCCTCAGAAAAGGCAGAGAGCTAGAACTACACCTCCACCACAGGACACCACCATTAGCTGACCTCAATCTGAAGTTCTCTGTTTAAAATTATGATTCTAACACTTTCTATCCTTGTGAACTAAGGCATGTAACAACTTCTAACCACAGTTTCCTAATAAAATAACACTATATAAAGCACCTAGCTCTGTCTGTCACATAGGAGGTACACAATAAACATTAGTCCTAATCACTATCCTTCTCAAACTTGCTGGGCACATTTTGGGTATTCCTGGGCTCAGAATTCTCCATCCAGGGGAGTGGGAGGAAGGGCTCTTGCTCCTACTGGCCAGTAGTCAAGCTGTATAGATGGTAATGGCATTTCTTAGCAATGTAGATAATTCTCTTACCAGCTAGATAGTTTTAAAATCGACCCCGTTTACTTTCTATAATCTTGTTATATGAAGAGAATTTAAAATAGGTAGAAATTCTTCATGGCCAAACCTCTGCAGAGCTAGGGTGAAGAAGAACAGAGAGGGACCTCCCTGGCTGTCCACTGGTTAAGACCCAGCATTTCCGATGCAGGGGGCATGGGTTCAATCCCTGGTTGGGGAAGCAAGATCCCATATGGCTGCATGGTGTGGCCAAAAAAAAAAAAAACACACACAGAAAGATGCTTCTGAATCTGAATTCCAAGATCTAGTCTATTTTTCACACCAGCGCCTTGGGAAAGGGGCACTGAATAATCATCACAGCCTCAAGGGAGCAATCACCAAATTAATTAGTAGACTTGAAAACAAGGATAAGCTTTGTATTTCTGTAGCCAAGACTAGGGGTGCCTTTGTAGAAGTAATTGCAGCCTCTTCTTATCTCTGGCTGTGTGCCCATGAGTGTCTTATGAAGATGAAACATGCCAACAGTAGAGAGAATGGCTACCGCTGTGTAGGATGGGGATGGGTGAAAGGAAATGGTTTTGCTGCCCTGTAGAAACGAGGAGTAGATCCTCAATTTTTAAAACGCAATTGAGGGACTTCCATGGTGGTCCAGTGGCTGAGACTCTGTACTCCCAATGCAGGGGGCCCAGGTTTGATCCCTGGTCAGGGAACTAGATCCCACATGACAATGAAGAGTTCACATGCCACAGCTAAAGAACCTGCACACCTCAACAAAGATCAAAGACTCCATAGGCTGCAACAAAGTCTCGCTGCAGCCAAATAAGTACATAAATAGTTTTTTAAAAAATAAAATGCAACTGACATTTCTCTAACCTGATTCAGTGCCTATGGTTTAAAGCTATTTTCTGGTTTACTTCCTACAACAGCAGAGTAAGCTAACATGGAAGATACTCCTTGGGACTAAAACAAAATGAGATCATAGGAGTTAAGTTTTTGTTTGTTTCTTGAACTTCCTATATGTATTCTGGATGACTTAGATTAATTTTTAAATGAACATTGATCCTTCAGTTCTCATCTCAGTCTGAGGGTACACTGAACCCAGGGGTTGGAGAGAGGATGGAAAGGGGCAATCTTCTGCCCTGACTAGGAAGCTAGGCTTTGGGAGTGGTCAGGAAGGCTGTGACACTACTTCTCTGACAAACTGGTTCGGAGTGGTTAGCCACCCAGGGAGTGGAGGAATTTATCATGAGAAGTGTGGGGAAGTTTCATGAGGAAACAATTTACAGCTTAAACTAGTCTATTTTCAATCTTATTGGATCCCTATCCTGACTGAGGAAACAGTTTTCTTTTCAGCTAAGTAGTTCTAAATCCTTCTAATTTGCTATGTATAATCTTGTTGTACTAAGAAGAGTTTAGAATGGGTAGAAATTCTTCATGGCCAAACCTCTGTAGAGCTGGGATGAAGAAGGACAGAGGGATGCTTTCCGATTTCAATATTCACCCCACTGTTCACCCCAGCTTCCTGAAAAGGAGGCATGGACCAACAACTGGAGAATCTGGAAGAATGAAACAGTTTCTCCATTCCTAAGGAGAGGCAGACTCCACAAACCTAAAGGGAAGGGCAATGGGGAGGACTTTCAGTAACTAAAGAAGAGTCCATGTGAATAAGAAAATCATCATGAGTTAAGACACTCTGAGTTGCCTCAGTGTCTGGTACCTTTAATAGTCATTCAATAATG
Source organism: Redunca redunca (assembly GCA_006410935.1). NCBI lineage: Eukaryota > Metazoa > Chordata > Mammalia > Artiodactyla > Bovidae > Redunca > Redunca redunca. Next base: position 100,668 of record SJYQ01095339.1, read on the forward strand.
CCTTTTGATTGGTTGATTAATGCATGGAAACTAATGGGGAAGCAAACGTAAGCGGGATGAGAACAGGCCTCAACAGAGGACCTACTCTTGCCTCATAGCTTGCTTTCAGATTTCTGTGACCTGCTCATGCAGAAGAAGATGAGCATTTCTCATGTTTACTCAATGAATGACAACACTAAGTCAAGTTAGGCTAAGCAATGTTACTACATCTAGTTGGCCACATCACTTCTAAATGAGCCATCATCTCAGTGTCCACAGAAAATTTCATCCCCTGATAGGAGGTCTGTCTGTAAGAGATCTTCAGAAAAGAAGCACCTATACCCTCCCTTAGCCACTCCCTTCTGTAGACTTTCTCCCTGTGTCCTGTTCTGGGAGAACCTTTGTTCTGGGAGTCAAGGGAGGGGATTGACTTCTAGGAACTCTCAGAGTGAATCCACTTCATCCTCTTTTTCTCTTACCATCACCGTTCCCCAGCTGAGTCAAAGGAAGCAGAGTACGAGCCCTAAACAACTGGGTGAGGGTTTAGAATGAAGGAAGATTCTGGGGAGAAGCAGGCAAAAGGCCTTGACTGACCCAAGAACCTGTCTGATGACCAGGCACTGCAGTGAACTGGCCAGAGTAGAATCTGCGGACAATTTACCCAATCCTTGGGGAGCAGCCAGGCAACTGTGTCTCCTCTGGCAGTGCCTCTCAGTGTGGCCAGACTGGACTGCAAGATTAACCCACAGAGAGCAGGTAGAAAGAGATCAGGGAGCTGAACCACCACTGGACAGAGCCGGGCAGAGGTTGAAGGGGGAGAACAGGAGAAGGCTGCTGCTGTGGGAGTCCCAACTGGAGAGGTTTGGAGTGTTGTTGTCTGAGAGCCAGTGGTGGTGATGAGAGAATGGGAGTGGAAGTGGTTATGGGGTAAGATGGGGACAAGGACAGAGAACACTATGAAGAAGGGCTAGGGAAGGCACAGGGCTGCAAGTACTTGCTGGACTGAGAGCAAGGATAGGACCATAGAGGAGAACAGGGTCGTGAAGGGAGATAGAAAGGAGCTTGGGGATGAGCCCAGGCTAGGGATAGGACAGACGCCTGATGGCAGTTCAGTACTGGGAAACAGGGTAGAAGCAGAAAACAGCGCCTTTACGAGAGAACCAGGGGCTGCAGGGAACATATCAGAAGTTGGGGCGTAGATTCGAGGAGGGCAAGAAAGGGTCAAGGGAAAGAACCTTGGGGAGGGCAGAGGTTAGGAAGGCAAGTCAGAGGTTAAGGGACAGGGTCTTGAGGAAGGCAGGGCTGGAGGGCTGCACTATGGGAGTGGAAGAGCTAGAAAGACGGATAGAGATAAAAGGCCATGATGCGTGGAGTCGGGACTCAGGACTCTGTCACCACAGGGCTTGGACCCCAGCCCCATGCCCAGCCTCCCAGACATTTTAGAACATACCGCCACCTGTGAGCTGGAGCAGGAGAAGATGCGCTTCATGGCCGGGGCCGGGGCCACGGGGGGAACGGGGACGCGCGGAGAGCCGGGCCACAGGTTCCTGAACCCACAGGACTCGGCTGCAGCTGTGTT
>SJYQ01095340.1:0-23661 GCA_006410935.1 Redunca redunca
GAGAATTCGGAAAGTAGGGAAACCCTTGTGGGGCAGTAGGACACCGTCAAAACCTAAATGCAGGCAGCAATGCAGGCAGCCAGGGCTCCTCTCATTTCCTCCTGACCCCTCAACCTGCTTCAGCAGTGCTGTGTGACCAGAGTGCAGTGCTTAGTCGCTCAGTCGTGTTCGACTCTTTGCGACCCCATGAACTGTAGCCCACCAGACTCCTCTGTCCATGCGCTTCTCCAGGCAAGAATACTGGAGTGGGTTGCCATGCCTTCTTCCAGGAGACCTTCCCAAACCAGGGATCGAACCCAGGTCTCCTGCACTGCTGACAGATTCTTTACTATCCCGGGACTATGTGTGTGTATATATATATATATATGCCACCCTGTTACTCCTTGGTGAAACCTCTCTGGGGTCTCCACCGACCACATCTAGGCTGTTCAGGGAGGTGTCCCCACTCTGGTTGGTCTAACATTGCCAGATCATCCTCCAGTCAGTTCTCAGCCCTAGCAGCAATAATTTCTGCCTCCTTTTGAAGTCTCACCCTGACCAGGCACAGTTTAGTTTTCTTCCAGACACCCTTGTGGCCCCATGCAGATTTCCGAGACATCTTCACTGCTGGCATCCCATTTTCTGTCAGGCCCATACAGGAATGCAACCATCCTCTGCCCTGAGCTCTGACTACTTGGAAATTCAGACTATAGCATGAAACTTACAGATAATTTAAAGCCTGGAAGAAATGTGGTTTGAAGTAGAAGCGCCTTCAAACAGACTTACTGGAGTTAAGGAAATTATTTTCTGAGCTGAAAGCAGGGCAGAAAATCCCAAAATGACAGGCTCAAGTCACATTATATACTACCTCTGTTCCTAATAGGATGTACCCATATCCTGTTGGAGATCGATTTTGCTGTATGCAATTTGCAGTTTAGGAAGAAAGATGGCTTTTCCTGACTTTGGGGAGTGGAAGGGAGATTGTGAGAGAAGGAATTTAACCTGATTGGGATGGGCAGTGGGGAAGAGGAGCCAGGGAGCCTCAGGAAATAGATAACACTTTGAGGAGGTGGTGGACAAAAGAGAGTTTTCCTGTTAGGAAAGTACATATCAGTCCATGTTTGTACACTGATGAGAGGTCAGAAGAGAGGGGGGAAATAGGGAGGAAAAGAATCATGAAAAACAGGATTAAGTTACTTAATATGTCAACGTCACTGTTCACTAGGGAAATTCTAATTAAAACCTTGCGATACCAGTCTACATCTACCAGGGAAAAGGGGGAAATAAGTATTGATGAGGCTGTAGAGAAATTGGAACAATTGCCCATTGCTGATGGGAATATAAAATGCTACAATGTGAGAACTAGTTTAATAATATGAAAACCAGTTCCACAGCTCCCCATAAACAATACAGAAATGCCATTGGATTCAGCAATTCCACTCCTAGGTATACACCCAAAGAATTGAAAGCAGAGACTCAAACACATCTGTGGGCAGCAATGTTCATAGCAGTGTTATTCGAGATAGAGAAAAGGCAGAAACAGTTTAAATGCATGTTAACATATGAATGACATTTTAAAATGTGGTTCATTCATATTGTGCAGTATTATCCAGTTATAAAAAGGAATGAAATTCTGATACATGCCACAACATGATGAACCTTCAAAATGTACTAAATGATTAAAACCAGACATAAAAAGATAGTATACAAATTTACTTGTAAGAAATAACTAGAATAGCCAAATTGTACAGACTGAAAGTAGACTAGAGGTTTCCAGGGGTTGGCCAGAGAGGGGAATGGGTATTATTGCTTAATGAGTACACATCTAGCATTTTGTTTGATTTTTTTTTAAATTTAGTGGTAGTAGATACCAAACATTGTAGATGTATTTAGTGTCACTGAATTATATATTTGAAAATTAAAATGGCAAATTGTCATATATAATTTACCACCGTATATACACACACACCAAAAAACTGCTAAGTGAGAGATTTTTGTCCAAATTCCTAAGTTCAATTTTCCTGTTATACATATCAGATTTCATGAACTTTTTGTTATTTGATGAAGTTAGAACCGCTAGATTGATTGTATAAATATTCACCCACAGAATTAGGCCTGCTATAGGAATATGAATTTTAGGACCTAGTTGTTCTCATAAACATAGAATTTGTTTTCATATCAAGAATCTGAAAAATATTAGTCAACCAAATATTAATAGTTAAGGGGAAATAATTTGAAATCCTATAGAGAATAGAGTCAAGTGGTCACAGTCAAATTAGCAAAAAGTGTTTTCCTTGCCTAGAAGATGAAGCAAATATATTACGAGAGATACGAGTATTGTTGCAAATAAGCACAAAGGGGCTGACTGTTGGGACACATAGAGGTACACAAAAATATAGAGGTACCTACCAGCCACTGGCCCAGAATAGCAAATAGACACACCCAAATGGACAAAAGAGAAGATAGTGAGTAAATGATGAAAAAGGAGCTCACAAGGACAAAGATGGTAGATGTGGCTCTCGCCTCAGCAGATGTTCTGGAAGAATGGCAGTTGCTGTGAATGTGTTGGACTCGCTGCTTGTGATTGTGCAGGAAAACAACCGTGGAGCCGCTAGCCCAGACCATGAGACCTGAACATATAAAGTCTATTGTGAAGAATATGGCCACGAATACAAACCTTGTAATTCTTTCTGGATTCAGTGTAGAATGGAAACAAGACCCATATATATACTGTCTATGAGACACAAATCAGACCTAGGGATGCATAGAGACTGAAAGTGATGGGACGGAAAAAAGTATTCCATACAAATGGAAATTAAAAGAAAGCTGGAGTAGCAATGTTCATATCAGACAAAATAGACTTTAAAGACTGAAATAGAGATAAAGGAGGGCACTACATAATGACTAAGGGATCAATTCAAGAATATATAACAATTGTAAATATAGATGCACCCAACATTGGAGGACCTCAATATATAAGGTGAACGCTAACAGCCATTAAGGGAGAAATTGACATTAATGCAATAATAAAGGGGGTAGTTTATCACTCCACTTTCACCAATGGGCAGATCATCCAGTCAAAAAATAAGAATAATATATGTTTTTCTTGAGTCACTGCTGTCAGAGTCCTTTTCAGTTCTGGGAATCACAGTCCACCTTACCTCCCTAGGATGCCCTCCAACACCCTGTTGATCTCTGGATCTGCTGTAGGGGCAGCTTAGATTCTAATCTGGTCCTACTCCTGTGTGTTCTTGCCTCCAATGACCACAGCTATCAGAGCTACTGTGTTTTCTTTTGTGGGAGCTCTTAATGTCCTTTTATATATGTCATAGATACAGAGTCTGCCTAGTTGATCGTGTGGATTTAACCTGCAGCTTATACAGCTGGTCAGAAGGTTTTGAATCTTCTTCTGTAGCCATACTGCCCCTGGGTTTCAATTGTGGTTTTATTTTCACCTCTGCATGTGGGTTGTCCCCTGGGGTTTAGCTCGTGAGGCTGCCCTGAAGGGCTTGGGTTTGCCCCTGTGAGGGCCAGGTGTGGGAGAGGTGCAGCTGCTAGGATGGCAGTGTTTCTGGCAGCACCAGGTACTCAGGAAGGTTGGTGGCTAGGGCAGCAGGAAATATAGTGCTCTAGATGGATATGTCAACCAATATTGGCCAATATGCTCCAGTATTCCTGCTTGCAGAATCCCCTCTCTGACAGAGAGGCCTGGCAGGCCAGTCTACAGGGTCGCAAAGAGTTGCACACTACTGTTAGGTAAGTAGAATAGGGAAAAGGAGTCCAAAATGGCAGTGGCTAAAAGACAAGGAAGGGAAAAGCCCACGAAAATAGAACAAAGGAAGGTCCGAGGACCGGAGTGAGGACCTCAGGTAAAACAAACAACACTCCTGGCTGGCCCAATTTACATAGGACAGGCCCAGGGAGAGAAAAACATGTAAAAAGAGGAGCCAAGGCCAGCTCTCTCTCTCTCTCTCTCCTGAGCGCTGGGATGCTCTTCTCTTCATGTCTTTGGATCAACGTGCCCTCATGCCTCAGAGATGGATTTTCCTGCTATCTTCTAAATAAAATAGAGCTATAACACTGAGCTGTAACACGGATTTGTCTAAGAGCTATAACACGGTCTATCCAAGACCTGAGAGCTGAGACACGCTGAGGGGGCTTTAATGTCTGTCACTCCAAATCTTTGTTGTGATGAGACAAAGAACCAAGGAACGTACACTCGAATGACACTACTGAAGTGCATGAATACAAGACTTGTTTCTTCTGCCTGTGGTAGCTCTGCCCCAGTGAGAGTTTAGCATGAAGGTGGTGCCGGTCCTTGACTTGTGTGGACCCTGGTGGCGCCAAATGTTCAGGGACATGGACTGCCTCCGTGGCAGGAGTTATGGCCCTATCCGAGTCTTTTTTTTGAGCCTCTTGTAGCTGGCGACCAGAAGGCCTCTTTGGCTAATCTTTCTCTATAACTCTGCCCATTCAGACACTTAGAGGGCTTCCTTGCCTGGGGTCCTTCTCTGTTGTTGGGTGCATCAGGCACATAGAGGGGACCTCCTGACTGGGGTCCTACTCTGTAGATTGGTGCATTAGGCACTTAAAGGGGTGCCCTGGGTGGGGTCCTACTCTGTAGTTCAGTGCATCAGGCATTTGATGGGACAGCCTCTCATTCAGCTGCTGATGCTTGTGTGTGGAGAGAGGCTATGGTGATGGCTCCACCCCCTACGCATGACTCAGCAGTATCACCTTGTTTCCATGGCTACCTGGCTTTCCAGGTAGCCCACCAGGCATTTCCCACCACGATCTCTTCCCTCACATCCCCTCGAGCTGTCTTTCCACAGTCAGCAGCAGCCCTCACTCTGGGATTGCTCCACAATCCCTAAACATCAGCTCCCAGCCTCTGCCCTTTCCAGGAGACCCGAGCTCCTGCCTGGTGTATGTATGGCTATGGCGAGGACTGTCTGATTCTCATTCCATTCAGGTGCTCACCAGTCAACTGTTTCACTCTCAACCTTAAGTGTTTCTCCTCTCACTCAGACAATTTTCCCACTGTGGGGGTCAGACCCCCGCCTCAGTTCCCCGCCTGCCAAGGGCAGGTCCAGTCCTACTAACACCTCTGTTTCCCCCCCTAGTTTCTTTGTCCTACCAAGTTTTGCGTGGTTCTATATAGTCTTTTCCACTGGTCAAGTACGCCTGTCTGCTCTCAGCTGGTGTTCTGCATGCACATCTGTGTCTGAAGGTGTATTTCTCATCTGTCCATGGAGAGAGATGTACTCCATGTCCACCTACTCGCCATCTTGTTCTCCCCCCTTCATGAACTTTTCTGTTTATGAAGCTAGCACAGCTAGTTTTGAGTGTATAAATATTCACCAACAATATTAGACCTCTTATACAGATAAATATTTAGGACCTAACTGGTTCCATCTGCATAAATATACTCTTTTATAAATAATCTGAAAATTGTTGCAATAATGACAGACATACCAATAAATACATTAAATGTAAGTGGATTTAATTTTCCAACCAAAACACATAGACTAATTGAATGGATACAGAAACAAGACCCATATATATACTGTCTATGAGACACACATTAGATCTAGGGATGTACATAGGCTGAAAGTGATGGGATGGAAAAAAGTATTCCACACAAATGGAAATTAAAAGAAAGCTGGAATAGCAATATTCATATCAGACAAAATAGAATTTAAAGTAAAGACTGGTATAAAGACCAAGGAGGGCACTACATAACGACTAAGGGATCAATTTAAGAATATAAAACAATTGTAAATATAGATGCACCAATATAGGAGGACCTCAATATATAAGGTGAATACTAACAACCATAAAGGGAGAACGTGACGTTAATGCAATAATAATGGGGGTTGTTTATCACTCCACTTTCATCAATGGGCAGATCATCCAGACAGAAAATCAATAAGGAAACATATACTCTTAATGACACATTAGACCAGATGTACTTAATTGATATTTATTGAGCATTTTATCCAAAAGCAACAAATCACACCTTCTCATATGCAAGTGGAACATTTTCCAGTATGGACCACATGCTGGAACACAAATTGATACTCAGTAAGTTTAAGAACATTGAAAACATATCGAGCATCATTTCCAAACATAGTGCTAGGAGCTTCAAAATAAAGTTCAGGAAAAAAAGTGTGAAGAGCTGTCTGAAAAGTTTTAGTATACTAAATATAAACAGACGAGGGAAAGAAATTGAATTTTCTATAGACAATAGAGTAAACTGGTCACAGCCAAATTAGCAAAAAGTGTTTTCCTTGCCTGGAAGATGAAGTAAATATATTATGAGTGAAACAACTATCACTGCAAATAAGCACAAAGGGGCTGACTGTTGGGAAACACAAAGACAAAAATATAAAGGTGTCTACCAGCCACTGGCCCGGAATAGCAAAGAGACCCATCCAAATGGACAAAAGACCAGACAGTGAGTACAATGAGCAAAAGGAGCTCGCAAGGATCAAGATGGTAGATGCGGCTCTCGCCTCAGCACAGGCTCTGGAAGAGTGGCTGCTGCTGTGAATGTGCTGGACTCGCTGCTTGTGCCTGAGCAAGAAAACAACCATTGTGCCACCAGTCCAGACTATGAGACTCAAACATATAAAGTCTATTGTGAAGAGTATGGCTGGACACACAAACCTTACATTTTCGTTTGGATTCAATGTGGAATAGTATCCATAGTTTACCTTTACACCAAGGTTTTCAGTGTGAGTTGGACTAGTCATATGGAAAGGAACAGAGATGTTTATTAAAAGATTCAGAACCCAGCAAAGGAAGCAGCAGAAGGCAATACATGCCGGTGCTCTCATTCTGCCTCCAGCCACCTAGAGAAATGGGAGCAAAGCCTAACGGCTTGGAAGCCACTGAGGAGGGAGGCTGTGCTAAGGCAAATCCCTCTGGCCACTCTTTGAAAACAGAAGATAATTTTACATCCAGTCTCGTTCAGGAAATTCCTGGATCCAAAAGTTGCCATTGTATGAGGGATCCCTCTGGAGAAAAGCACCAAGGAGTTGGCTAAGACGGTTGATTGAGAATCAAGTCTGTGGGTCTCACCTTGCATCCAGTGAGCAAAGTTAAACTATAAAGACAAAAGAGGAATGAGTTCCCAAGGATCCCCACTCCCATGTGAATGACTAAGATAATTCCCATTTCCCACTTTGAAGAAGCCATCATATTGGTATCTATTAGACACTTATTTTAGTTGGAACCTGAGAAATGAGTAGTTCAACAAACAAAAACAAATCTATTCCCACCACCACCATGCCCAGTATTCGCCAGTGCTAGGGCTGATACATCCTTTCCCAGTTTCGATGAGCATCAGGTATCTGTTTATGGGTGGAGATTTTACTCCTGAAGATCCTGGTTCTACTTGGTAATGTGTAATGTCTATTTCTAGGATTTGGGTGAATGCATCAGGCTCCGAATGAGCAACAGAGTTTTGTACATGTGTAAATTGAGTGAAAAGGTTCTCTACCCTCTTATCTACAGTTATGACCCGGATGCATTGAAAAACTGGGTACAAAACTGTGTGCAGAGTGTGCTTGAGTATTCCCAAATGTATGGAGGAATGACTATATAGACAAGGAACCTGTATTTGTATAGAGTTAGGGGAGAATTTAAAGCTAGACCTTTTTTTCTCATTCACCAGAAGTTTTTTTTTTTTTTGGCTGCACTGGGTCTTAATTGTGGCCTGGGGGTTTCTCACTGCAGTGTCTTCTCTTCTTGAGGAGAACAGGTTTAGGTTGTGGGATTCAGCAGTTGTATGGGCTTAGTTACTCCACAACATTGGACCAGAGATTGTACCTGTGTCCCCGACATTGGCAGGTGGATCATAACCACTGGACCACCAGGCAGATCCTAAAGCTAGACGTTGAAGGAAAAAAAATTGGTTAGAATCTTTTGTTTCTACAAGTGTACATATTTCACATAGTTATAAAACAATATTAAAGCAAAGTAGATGTTTTAAAGACACTAAGTTTACAAATTTTAAAAAATGAATTGTGGTCTCTATGTGTAAGGGAAATACCTCAAGTGACTTAAAAATACAGAATTTTGACTGTATATCCTTAAGGAGATAGTATGAAGGTAAAACTACTTGCAAATAAACATTACGTATTACCTATATACTTCACTATAATGTGAATTTCCCTGGTGGCTCAGATGGTAAAGCATCTGTCTACAATGCGGGAGACCCGGGTTCAATCCTTGGGTTGGGAAGATCCCCTGGAGAAGGAAATGGCAACCCACTCCAGTACTACTGCCTGGAAAATCCCATGGACAGAGGAGCCTGGTAGGCTACAGTCCATGGGGTCGCAAAGAGTCGGACACGACTGAGCGACTTCACTTCACTTCACTTCACTATAATGTAGTGGCAGAATATCTTGGAACCAAATACTTAATATCAATGGGAACAAGTATTTATGGGAGATAAAAATCTTTGCCAACAAAGATCCCTATAGTCAAGGCTATGGTTTTTCCAGTAGTCATGTATGGATGTGAGAGTATAAAGACCATAAAGAAGGCTGAGCGCTGAAAAGACCCTGATGCTGGGAAAGATTGAAGGCAGGAGGAGAAAGGGGCGAAAGAGAAGGAGATGGTTGGATGGTATCACCAAACCAATGGACGTGAGTTTGAGCAAGTTCCAGGAAATAATGGAGGACAAGGAAGCTTGGCATGCTGCAGTCCACGGGGTCACAAAGAGTCGGACACAACTGAGTGACTGAACAACAACAAAATAAATGTCAATATAAAACCAACGAATTTGAATAAAAGTTAAAATTGACATTTGGTAACAACAGGCAATACACATACAGTATTAGATTTTAAACTGACATGTATTTCATTTCACTTGCTATTCAAAAGAATCTGGAAATTTTGGACAACCCTACAACAGTGCCTAACTCTAACACCCAGTTTATGGACTCAATATATGTCCCAGTATAAGCAAACACAATGTCTTAGGGGGAGAGGGAAAAGCAAGCTTATTTAACCCTTAGGATAGGAACTTTCCAAGACAGTCCTGAAACTGCTTGTCATACATGATGGAGGGAAACAGAATTCAGATGTCACCGAATCCCACTAAAGAAGCTACTTTTGCACAATTTTCATACAATAGTAATTCTAAAAAGTGGACTCAGGTAAACTAAATATCTCTAAATGATATAAAATTAATTGCAAAAGTTAATGCTAGAAGAGCTTAAGGAAACAGTTCATTGTTCAGAAAACTGATTAAGGGTAAATATAAAGCATTTCTCCTATAGTAACTGCATAGACAGTATTTCACAGTAGGAAATCTTTGAACTGACACATAAACTGGACTGGTTTGGATAAGACCTGCAGATGCACATAATACATTGTCCATCATGGGAAAAGATACAGCGATACAAGATTAAATAGAAAAATTAATTCAACAACATCATGGAGACTTCTCCACCATGAGGACAATTCCTTCTTCCAGATGAACTGATGTTTCAGTATTGGGTAATGAGATAAGAGGACATTTTCAAATGGTGAAGACACAAATCCACTATGTTAGACACAGTGTTATTGAGTCACCACTTTCCTGGCATGGTCATTTCATTATGTCCAGAATAACAGCTATGATATGAGTTTCCATTTCCATGATCAAGAACTGAAATGGTTTTACACTTGAGAAATCAAGGAATTGTTATTATGATAGTAATACAATTCAGAATATCCATAAATCAAGATAGCCAATTTTTTTTCTTTTGTGGCAAGAGTCTCCTTTAAATATATAAGGAAAATAAATAAGTAAAATTTTGGAAAACAATATTAAAATTAACTAATGTGCAGAAAACAGTGAGTGAAAACCAAAAACTATATTTAAGCCACAGGATTCATTTTAAGTAACAGCAGAGAAAACTGTTGCCCTGGATGGAAATCTTCCCAGTGTGAATAATTCATTTCTCACCAGAAGTATGTTACTGAATACAAATTCCAATGAAAATTGAATATTAATATCAAAACAACACAAATTTTGTAAAAAAAAATTTAGTTTAATAAAGTGAACTCGCCCTTACATAAAGTACGGTAATAATTACACATTGCCACTGACAATAGAAAAAGCAGAACAGAGCAAGGAGCTTGCATGTATCTATGTTTGCAGGTATTTATATGGTAAGTCTATATAGAAGTTTATATATGATAAAAGTTCATGAATTATATTAGAGCAATTACTTATTTAATATATGGTACTAGATTTAATTAGGACATTAGAGCTATATTTCCAACTTTTATCTCAGAGGAAAAAATAAATACTAGATCTGCATATAAGGAATTGTTAATGTCTTAGGTAAAAATGTTGCAATATGTCCTCATAATGTTGCCTGGACAAAGTATTACTATGCATGTACCAAACCCGAGGATTTAAAATATGTTTCGCATATTTGTGTTTATAAAAATTACACTTATTTCACTTTTATAGTATCCTGTCTTGAAAAATTCCTAAAGCAAAGAAAATAAAGCTCAATGAAAACATTTAATGCAGGTGGCTCCTGGTGTCCAGGTGCGGGAGTCCCCAGCAACGCCTGGAGCCTTCAGGGATGTCTCCTCTGCGTGACCTCGGCCTCAGGCACTTCTGCGCCCAGGGGCGCGGGTGGGGGACGTCCTGCTGGGGCGCCTATGGGTGTGGGGGTGCTCAGAAAGCCAGGCCACACTCCGGGTCTCGCCCTGGGGCAGCGACTGGCCAGCAGCCCTGGGAGCAGCCGAAGTGCAGGGCCCCGCTTCTCCAGGAGCAGCGGGCCTGTCCTCCCACCCTCGCTGGCGAGATGCCCTTAACCATCTCCATTCCAGGTTGATTTCAAATAAGGACGAGTCTACAAAATCATATAGGAATGATTTATCACTCGTTAATAAAACAGCAACTACTTATTCAGTACAAATGAAAGCGCAATGAAAATATTTAAATATGTAGAACACCAAGAGGTGATTATAACCTCAGTGCTTTTGGGGGGAACTAGACAGGAATAACCAGTTTCCAGACATCACACACTATACACTATGATCTCCCATAAACACTCAAAAAGGCCAAATTGTATTGAAAAAGGCCCTGAATGATTCACATATACACATATGAATGCTGAAATTTCATTTTAGGGTCAAGTCCTCTCATAAAGAATTAGAAGAATCTATTAGAATTACAGAATCTATCTTTTCTATCAAGATCCTAGTCAAATATGATTTAAACTTTGGAGTTTGTTAAAAAAAAAAAAAATGGCTCGGACGTCCCTGTCGGTCCAGTGAATATTCCATTAGCTGTGCAGTGCAACAAAAAAACTGAAAAACAAAAAACAAAAACCCCTAAACCTGGCTGTCTCTATTGTAAATTTTAAAGCTTCATACTTTCCTGCTGCCTGAACATCCTCACAGACAGGGTGTAAACGTCCCGCCCAGATGGCCAGGTGCGCCAGCAGGAAGGCTGGCCCTGCCTCCAGTTGCTTTCTTCCCCTCCCCTCACTGTGCCCACCGGGCATTCAGACTTGCCAGTGAGATCCCCCTTCACCCTTTGCTCTGTGCTCTTGCAGAACCTCAGGGAAGGCACTGGCCCTCAGATCCATCCGCCCCTCTCACTCTCTCCTGCCCACCCGCTTCACTGAGCCCTCTGCCTGGCTGAGCTCTCCCCTTGTGGCCCCCTTATGCCACCAGTGACTGTCCCTCTGCACCCTGTGAGTATAGAGAACTTTGTTTTCCTGGCCTCTCCTTTGTTACATCCTGTAGCTGCTTCTGACAGGGCATATAAAAGGATACATGTCAAACACAAATTTAAGTCTTTTTGAAAATTATTTACTGTGCTGAACACGTAAAATTTTATCTATTTTTGTAATATTGTATCCAAAATGACTGTGCAGTTTAGGATTAGGTAAATCAAATGCTGTGTAAAATATATTTCAATCAAATTTCAATAACTGAAATAATGAGAACAATTTGTATTAAGGTAGGAGGACATGCCTCGGTGAACAAACTACAACACTTTTGAAGAAAAAACCTGGTGGGTTGAGGTGTGAGTAGGAGACTTACATATCTCACTACTGATGTCCATTCATATTCCTTGGACACTGATTAGTATGTTTTAGCATAAGGGATTCAGAAGATGGATTCACTCTGCCATACATCAGCAATTGTGATTTAAGAGAAATCTTAGTGACTGAGTATAAATTCGCCAGAACAATACTCACTGAGGGAAGCAAGCTTACCTATATGAGGTGAGAAGGTGGACAGGGGCAGGGTAGGGGGTGTCAGAGTGAAATTTATCCATGAATTTATTTGTAACAGTTTTCACAATCAAATGTGTATAGTTCTACAATTAAAATTTTATCATTTGTGAAGCCCTTGAGATTGAAAGGAGAAAATTGGGCATAATGGAATAACAATATGGAATTGCCTTGGGACTATGTTAGGAAGCTTTAGGAAGAGACATCAGAAGTTAATTTAAAAGAAGACACGGTAGACAGATTAATAAAAATTTGTTTAACTAGAAAGCCAGGATGCTATGCGTATGGAAGTTTCTGTGGTTACTACTCGCTCCAGCTCTTAAAGGATTCAGCAATACATTACAATAAAGGATCATACTACTTCTCTGATCATAGGGCTTTGAGTAACATGGAGGCTCCAAATTAAGTGCCTCCTATTCTCAAAGAGAAGCACATGGACCTGGCTGTCAATGAAGTTCTCCAATCAGAATTTTATTTTAGTGTTTTTATTCTTATCTTTTTGGACTGATTGACATACATCGTAGAGAGAGCAATAAACTATTTGCAGAATGTAAACAGCAAGATATTTTAATATCTGGTTGTGTTCGGGGAAGCACACTGACCAAAACCCCCACCCTGGCCAGGCACCATAGTAACCATTTGCAGGAGTTCTTTTATGACAGGAGGTCCTGGTAAGGAACATGGAACTAATAAGCCACCACCAACTGGAAGGGTTCTGGAAAGGTCAAAAGGAGACACCACATGTCTGACCACGTTCCAGAGACCTTTTTGCTGGCATCCATCTTGGTTGAACAAGGCGCACACCACCAGGAAGGACTCTGAGTTAGATCAATTGGCTAAAGACAAGTCGGAAACTAATCCCATCACGATGAAACCGGAGACTGTGAGCCATGTGACAGAGCTGTTCTCCTGAGTTCCCTTACCCTACTGCTCTCCACCCGGGTGCCCTTTCCCAATAAAATCTCTTGCTTTGTCAGCACCTGTGTCTCCTTGGACAATTCATTTCTGAGTGTTAGACAAGAGCCCAGTTTCAGGCCTTGGAAGGGGTCCCCCTTCCTGAAACAGTCGCATTACATGTTAGGGTAATATTACTATCCTAAGATAGTGAACGCTTTCATTCATCTTTTCTGTCCAAACCCCACAATCATTAGAGATAATTTCTTTTAAGATAAAGACTTCATTTCCTTACATGGAGAATGATAAAGCTTTCAGTTCTCTAAACAGGAGATAAATGTGAGCACTCTAGCTGATGACAGAACTCTATTATAAAGACCCCCTTTAGCACGCTATTATAAAGACCCCCTTTAGCATGCAGGCTAACAAGAAAATGCAACAAACCACCTGTGCATGCCACCCTCTCAGTCAGACCTCAGGTGATTCACTGCTCAGAGCTGGGGCATCAGCATCGTTATCTGGGTGCTGGGCATTTGCCTGCTGAGTGAAGTCTTCAGTGAATGGTGAAAGCTTTGGCATCTTTAGTCAAAGAAACATGAAGGAAAATCTCATGGAAACTGAAAATGTGAGGAAAGAGGAGAGGCATCAGGCAGCAGAGGAGTGGGCAGAGGAGGAAGGCATCAGATGTGCTCAGGAAGCATAATTCCTCACTGGAGAGAAGGGTGTATTTATGTTCCAAGCCCAGGAAACACAAGAGAGAGAAGTTGATTTATATTGGTGTTTTAAACTGAATTTTCTGTGGTATAGTTATCCTGCGAATCTGACCTTGACTGAAAAAGAGACACTTAGCAAGTAACATTCTCAGTCAGGACAACATCTGTTCCCAGACAACATCTGTGCAGATGTGGAATGGGCATCTCAACCCAACCAAGATAAAGATTAGGAATACCATGATGTCATCTCCTTATTGGGAAGGGATTATCCTGCCACCTCTCATTTCAGTGACAATACTTTCAGAGGGAGTTGAAACTATCTTTGAAAAATAGTTGCAGAATGTACAGTTCATTGAAAGCAATTATTATTGATTTTAGAGTTTTCTATTAAAAATTGCTAAAATACCTCACGAACAATTTTCCTATGAAATACTTTTTGAAGACTCAGAACATGGAACAGGACGGAAAAACTGAGATCTAATAAGTGAAAAACAATGCTGTCATCTCATTCTCTCGTGTCAGTAGAAATAATGGCTGGTGCCCGTGGTGAAGAGCCGGCTACCCACGAAGGAGACATAAGAGACATAGCTTCGGTCCGTGGCTTAGGAAGACCCCCTGGAGAAGGAAATGGCAATCCGCTCGAGTATTCTTGGCTGGAGAATCCCAAGGACCGTGGAGCCTGGCGGGTTTCAGTCCATAGGGTTGCAAAGAGTCAGACGTGACCGAAGTGTTAGCACGCACAGCACGCAGTAGGAACAGGAGACAGCTTTATTCAAGCCGAACTGGGGACTATAACCACGGAGACGGGGAAGACGATAATCCAGCGGGCGCTTTAGAGAGGTGAGGCACGTTAACCAGAATTTTCACGAACAGAGACCTGATTGAAATAAAGAGACGTTTATTTGGGGTTGGTTAGGACTGTGGCAAGGGTGGCACTGATCCAAGAGGTACTTGAATGGTGTTCTGCCAGACTGCAAAATTGGGGTGGGGGCTTCTACAGGCAAACCCCCCTGCAAGATTCCATAAATTCTTTGTTAAAAAGTTAGGGTTGAATGGAAACACAATAGACCGTGCATAGCCACACACACGATGGAACACTATTAATAGTGAGCCATAAGAAATATGAAATATTGTCATCTGTGACAGCATGGGTGACCTTGAGGGCTTTGTACTAAGNGGTGACCTTGAGGGTTTTGTACTAAGTGAAATAATTCAGATGGAGAAAGACAATAAAATAAGATTCCTCTCACATATGGAATGGAAAAAAAATAAAGTAACACACCAAACAAAGACAAAAATGTAGAGACAGAGAACAGATTAGCAATTACCAGAAAGGGAGAGGTGGGGTGGGAGGTAGAAATGGGTAAAAGGGGTCCACAGTGTGTGATGAATGGATAGTAAATTTTTGGTGGTGAGCATGGTGTAGTGTACACAGAAGTAGAAATATAACATTTTACATAGAAATCTTATGTAAGATGCAGTTGAATCATGCTTAGGGGGATCTGAGTGGCTTGTAATGAAAAATGTTTGTCCTTGCTGCCTGTGGCATATGGGATCTTCGTTCCCTGACCAGGACTGAACCCATGCACCCTACATTGGAAGTGTGGTGTGTTAACCCCTGGACCACCAAGAAAGTCCTTGAGTCCCTTTTTATATGTTCTGTCTGAGCTGTTCTCCCAGACACTCCCCACTGCTTAATCTTGCAGCTCACAATTTAACACTCTGATTAAGATGAGAGAGACATGAGCCACCTTGGAATGAGAACTGAGCGTCCTGAGTGGCTGGGGGAGCAGGCATTACTTCACACACTCTCCTTCTCCCCTACAGGAGAAATTGCAACTGAGAAGGCCTCTCTTGGAACTTGGTTGTACTACTTATGGGGTGGGTTGACAGGAGAGTCAAACTGATTCTCTTACTCTCCTTAATGTGCTCAATGTTCTTTTTTTTTCTTTTATCTCCAGTGATGAGCTGAAGTTTCTCTTCTGTACTGTCATGCTCCCACAAGGACCCTCTCCTCTGGGCCCCCATTGCTGGGGATACGCCTGAAAGAACTGAAAGCCCAGACCCAAACACATTCTTGTGCACCAGAGTTCATAGCAGCGTTATTTATGATAGCCAAAAGGTGCAAACAACTCAAGTGTCCATTAACACATGAATGGATTTCTAACACGTGGTACGTTCATACTCTGGGATATCATTCAGTAATAAAAAGCACTGGAGTTCTGACACATGCTACAGTATGGTAAACCTTGAAAACGCCTAAACAATTAAAGCAAGACATAAAAGGAAAAATAATGTACGATGCCATTTATAAGGAATATCTAAAATAGACAAGCTTGCACCAACTGAAAGTAGATCAGAGATTTCCTAAGCCTGAATCAAGAGGGAGATGGGGAGTTACTGCTTTATGGGCATGTGTTTTCCATCTGGCTTGAAGTTTTTTTCAAGCTAGTGGTGGTAGATGCAAAACATTGCAGATATATTTATTGCCACTTAATTGTATACTTGAAAAGCATTAAAATGGCAATTTTCTTGTTATATAAAATTAAACACTATGTATCAGTTCAGTTCAGTTCAGTCGCTCAGTCGTGTCCGACTCTTTGAGACCCCATGAATCACAGCACGCCAGGCCTCCCTGTCCATCACCAACTTCCAGAGCTCACGCAGACTCACGTGCATCGAGTCACTGATGCCATCCAGCCATCTCATCCTCTGTCATCCCCTTCTCCTCCTGTCCCTAATCCCTCACAACATCAGACTCTTTTCCAATGAGTCAACTCTTCCCATGAGGTGGCCAAAGTACTGGAGTTTCAGCTTCAGCATCATTCCTTCCAAAGAAATCCCAGGGCTGATCTCCTTCAGAATGGACTGCTTGGATCTCCTTGCAGTCCAAGGGACTCTCAAGAGTCTTCCCCAACACCACAGTTCAAAAGCATCAGTTCTTCGGCGCTCAGCCTTCTTCACAGTCCAACTCTCACATCCATACATGACCACAGGAAAAACCATAGCCTTGACTAGACGGACCTTTGTTGGCAAAGTAATGTCTCTGCTTTTGAATATACTATCTAGGTTGGTCATAACTTTTCTTCCAAGGAGTAAGCGTCTTTTAATTTCATGGCTGCATAAAATAAAGTCTGACACTGTTTCCACTGTTTCCCCATCTATTTCCCATGAAGTGATGGGACCGGATGCCATGATCTTCATTTTCTGAATGTTGAGCTTTAAGCCAACTTTTTCACTCTCCACTTTCACTTTTATCAAGAGGCTTTTTAGTTCCTCTTCGCTTTCTGCCATAAGGGTGGTATCATCTGCATATCTGGGGTTATTGATATTTCTCCCGGCAATCTTGATTCCAGCTTGTGTTTCTTCCAGTCCAGCGTTTCTCATGATGTACTCTGCGTATAAGCTAAATAGGCAGGGTGACAATATACAGCCTTGACGTACTCCTTTTCCTATTTGGAACCAGTCTGTTGTTCCATGTCCAGTTCTAACTGTTGCTTCCTGACCTACATATAGGTTTCTCAAGAGGCAGGTCAGGTGGTCTGGTATTCCCATCTCTTTCAGAATTGTCCACAGTTTATTGTGATCCACACAGTCAAAGGCTTTGGCATAGTCAATACATACCCCCAAAGAACTGCAAAGTGATAGATTTTTGTCCAAATGACCCCCACCCCCAATTTTCCTGTCAAACTACTTCAAAACTTCATGAACTTTTCTGTTGTTGAAGCTAGCACAGCTGGTTTGATGGTATAAATATTCACCAACAATATTAGACCTCTTATACAGATAAACACTTAGGACATAATTGTTTCCATCCACATACAATATACTCTTTTTGAATAATCTGAAAATTGTGGCAAAAATAACATATTTATATATACCTTAAATGTAAAAGGATATAATGTTCCAACCAAAACACATAGACTAGTTGAATGGATACAGAAACAAGACCCATATATATGCTGTCTACGAGACCCACATCAGATCTAGGGATGCATATAGACTGAAAGTGATGGCATGTAACAATGTATTCCACACAAATAAAAATTAAAGGGAAGCTGGAGTAGCTATATTCATACCAGACAAAATAGAATTTAAAGTAAAGACTGGTATAGAGACAAAGCATGGCACTACATAATGACTAAGGGTTCAATTCAAGAATATATAACAATTGTAAATATAGATGCACCCTACATAGGGGACCCTCAATATATAAGGTGAATACTAGTGGATGAGACGATTGGATGGCATCACCGACTCAATGGACATGAGTTTGGGTAAACTTCGGGAGTTGGTGATGGACAGGGAGGCCTGGTGTGCTGCAGTTCATGGGGTCACAAAGAGTCGGACACGACTGAGGACTGAACTGAACTGAACAGCCGTAAAGGGAGAACTTGACACTAATCCAACAATAATGGGGGTTGTTTATCACCCCACTTTCATCAATGGGCAGATCATCCAGACAGAAAATCAGTAAGGAAACGTATGCTTTTAATGACACTTTACACGAGGTGTACTTAATTGATATTTATTGAGCATTTTAACCAAAAGCAACAAAACACACCTTCTCATATGCACGTGGTACATTTTCAAGTATTGACTACATGTTGGGACACTAAGTGATACTCAGTAAATTTGAGAACATTGAAATCATATTGAGCATCATTTCCAATCATAGTGCTATGAGATTCAAGATAAACTATAGGAAAAAAACTGTGAAAAGCAGTCTGAAAATTTTTAGTAAACTAAATATTAACAAGTGATGGAAAGAAATTGAGATTTCTATGGAGAATAGAGTCAAATGGTCACAGCCAAGTTAGCAAAAAGTGTTTTCCTCACTTCCAAGATGACAAAACTGTCTTACGAGTGACACGAGGATCACTGCAAATAAGCACAAAGGGGCTGACTGTTGGGAAACACAAAGACAAAAATATAGAGCTGTCTACCAGCCACTGGCCCGGAATAGCAAAGAGACCCATCCAAATGGACAAAAGAGCAGACAGTGAGTACAATGAGCAAAAGGAGCTCGCAAGGATCAAGATGGTAGATGCGGCTCTCGCCTCAGCACAGGCTCTGGAAGAGTGGCTGCTGCTGTGAATGTGCTGGACTCGCTGCTTGTGCCTGAGCAGGACAACAACCATGGAGCCACTAGCCCAGACCATGAGACTCAGATATATAAAGTCCATTGTGAAGAATATGGCCGGGCATACAAACCTTCCATTTCTGGCTACATCCAGTGAGGAACAGTATCCATAATTTACTTTTATACTATAGCTTTCATTGTGTGTTGGACTAGTGACATACAGAATAATACAAATATTCACCAGAAGATGGAGGATCCAGGAAAGGAAGACACAGAAGCCAATAAACTTTGATGATCTCATTCTGAGCTCCAGCCACCTAGAGAAATGGGGGCAAAGCCTAACGGCTTGGAAGCCACTGAGGAGGGAGGTCATGCTAAGGCAAACCCCTCTGGCCACTCTTTGAAAATAGAAGAGAAATTTACATCCAGCCTCGTTCAGGAAATTAATTCCTGGATCCAAAAGTTGCCATTGTATGAGGGATCCCTCTGGAGAAAAGCACCAAGGAGTTGGCTAAGACGAGTTGACTGAGAATCAAGTCTGTGGGTCTCACCTTGCATCCAGTGAGCAAAGTGAAGTTATAAAGACAAAGGAGGAATGAGTTCCCAAGTATTCCCACTCCCATCTGAGTAACTAAGATAATTCCCATTTCCCATTTTGAAGAAGCCATCATATTAGTATCTATGGGACATTGATTTTATTAATAACTAACCAGAGGAATGGTTAGTTCCAGAAAGAAAAAGAAAAGTTACCACCGCCTCCATGCCCAGTATCCTCCAGTGTTAAGGCTAACATATACTTTTGCAATTTAAATGAGCATCACATATNAGCAAAGAGACCCATCCAAATGGACAAAAGAGCAGACAGTGAGTACAATGAGCAAAAGGAGCTCGCAAGGATCAAGATGGTAGATGCGGCTCTCGCCTCAGCACAGGCTCTGCAAGAGTGGCTGCTGCTGTGAATGTGCTGGACTCGCTGCTTGTGCCTGAGCAGGACAACAACCATGGAGCCACTAGCCCAGACCATGAGACTCAGATATATAAAGTCCATTGTGAAGAATATGGCCGGGCATACAAACCTTCCATTTCTGGCTACATCCAGTGAGGAACAGTATCCATAATTTACTTTTATACTATAGCTTTCATTGTGTGTTGGACTAGTGACATACAGAATAATACAAATATTCACCAGAAGATGGAGGATCCAGGAAAGGAAGACACAGAAGCCAATAAACTTTGATGATCTCATTCTGAGCTCCAGCCACCTAGAGAAATGGGGGCAAAGCCTAACGGCTTGGAAGCCACTGAGGAGGGAGGTCATGCTAAGGCAAACCCCTCTGGCCACTCTTTGAAAATAGAAGAGAAATTTACATCCAGCCTCGTTCAGGAAATTAATTCCTGGATCCAAAAGTTGCCATTGTATGAGGGATCCCTCTGGAGAAAAGCACCAAGGAGTTGGCTAAGACGAGTTGACTGAGAATCAAGTCTGTGGGTCTCACCTTGCATCCAGTGAGCAAAGTGAAGTTATAAAGACAAAGGAGGAATGAGTTCCCAAGTATTCCCACTCCCATCTGAGTAACTAAGATAATTCCCATTTCCCATTTTGAAGAAGCCATCATATTAGTATCTATGGGACATTGATTTTATTAATAACTAACCAGAGGAATGGTTAGTTCCAGAAAGAAAAAGAAAAGTTACCACCGCCTCCATGCCCAGTATCCTCCAGTGTTAAGGCTAACATATACTTTTGCAATTTAAATGAGCATCACATATGTACTCATGGGTGCAGACTTTACTCACGATGATCTGGTTCTACTTGGAAACGTGACCTGTGTGAAAGCATTATCTGTGTGGCATATCTGTGCAACAGAGTTTTGTTCATGTGTAAATTGAGTGAAGAAGGTCTGTACCCTTTTATCTACAGTTATGACCTGGATGCATTTTGCATTGAAAAGCTGGGTACGAAACTCTGTGTAGAATGGGCTGGAATTTTCCCAGATATGTGTAGAAATGAATATACAGGCACAGAACACATATTTATATAGGGTGGGGAGGAATTTAAAGCTAGACTTTTTTTTCTCATTCACCAAATGTTTTTTCAAAATATTAACTTTTTATTCATTTATTTTTGGCTGTGCTGAGTCTTCATTGTGGTGCGGTGCAAGGGCTTCTGATTGCCATGGCTTTTCTTGTTGAGGAGCACAGGCTCTTGGCAAGAGGGATTGGGTAGTGGCCGTGCACACACTTAGTTGCTCCATGACACCGGGATCTTCTTGCACCAGGGACTGAACCTGTGCCGGCTGCACTGACGGGTGGATTCCTAACCACAGGATGGCCAAGGGAGAGCTCGGGCTAGACTCTGAAGGGAAAAACAAACAAACTGGTTAGAGTGTTTCATTGGTGGAAGTGTACATATTTCACCTAATTATTAAAAGATATTAGAGCACAGGAAATGTTTTAAAGACATTAAATTCACAAGTTAAAAACAATATGGACTAGTGGTCTCTATATGTAAAGGAAATACTTCAAGTAACTGAAAATACAGAACTTGAAACTATGAAGGCCAGACTAGTGACAAAGAAAGCTTATGGATTGTCTGTATAGTTTACTATAATGTATCGGTAGTTTGAATCAAATATGTTAATATCATTGGGAAAGAGTAATTATGGGAGATGGAATAAATGCAAATATAAAACCAAAGAATTTGAATAAAGTTAAAATTGACAAGTGATGACAGCAGACAGTACTAACACAACTATTATTAGATTTTAAATTAATATGTATTTGATTTTACGTTCCATTGAAAAAAATCTGAAAATTCTGGACAACCCTACAAAAATGCCTAATTCTAGCACCCAGTTTATGGATTCAATATATGTTCCAGTATAAGTAAAGAGATTTTTGAGGGGAGGGAGAAATGTTTATTTCATACTTAGGACAGGAACTTTCCAACAGTTAATTGTGAAGCTACTTATCATAGACAGAAAGCAAGTAAACAGAACACTGATGTCACTGGTTCCGCCTTAAGAAGCTGCTCCTGCATGAGTTTCGTACCATAGTAACTCCCTAAAATGGACTCATATAGACCAAATGCCTATAAATGTAATAAAAATAACTACAAAAGTTAAAGTTGGAAGAGGTTAAGGAAACAGCTCATTATTTAGAAAACTAATAAAGGGTAAATATCAACCATTTCTCTTGTAGTAACTGTACATACTACATTTCACAGGAAGAAATCTTGGTGCTGAACACAGGAAGAATTTTTTTTGCTGAACATAAAATTGAACTGTTTTGGATAAGACCTGTGGATGGACATAAAGCCATTATTCATCATGGGAAAATATACAGAGATGCAAATTAAATAATAAAAAATAAATTCAACGACATGTTGGGAGAGACTTCCCCACGAGGACAACTCCTTCTTCCAGATGCCCTGATGTTTCATTATTGGATGATGAGATACGAGGGCATTTTCAAAATGTGAAGACACAAGTCCACTATGCTGGACAGTATGTTATTGAGTCACCGTCTTCCTGGCATGCTCATTTCATTAAGGTTAGAAAAACAGTTGTGAGATCATTTCCATGATCAAGAACTGAAATCCTTTCACACTTGAGAAATAATGGAATCGTTAGTAGAATTGGCAATATAATTTAGAATAGTCACAAATCAAGATAGCCAATTTTTTTCCTTTTGTAGCAAGAGTCTCCTTAAATCTATAAGCAAAAATACATAAATGAAATGCTTAAAAACAATATTAAAATTAAGTGATGTGCAGAAAACACTGAATGAAAATCTATAAATATATTTAAATCATAGGATTCATTTTAAGGAACAGCAGAGAAAATTGTTGGTCAGAATGGCTATTTCCCCAATGTTAATAATTCAGTTCACACTGAGAAGTATCAATAACATTCCAATGAAAATGGAATACCAATATCAAAATAACAAAAATTTTGTAAAAAAACATTTTTTTAACAAAATGAACTTGCCTTACTATGTATAAAATAGAATAACAATTACAGGTTTCTACTGGCAAAAGCCAAAAACGGAATAGAGCATGGAGCTTGCTAGTTTACATTTGCAAATATTTTTATGATAAGTGTGAAAGTGCTGCACTCAATATGCCAAAAAATTTAGAAAACTCAGCAGTGGCCACAAGACTGGAAAAGGTCAGTTCTCATTCCAATGCCAAAGAATGTTCAAACTACTGCACAATTGCACTCATCTCACTCGCTAGTAAAGTAATGCTCAAAACTCTCCAAGCCAGGCTTCAGCAATACGTGAATGGGGAACTTCCAGATGTTCAAGCTCTGGTTTTAGAAAAGACAGAGGAACCACAGATCAAATGGCCAACATCCACTGGATCATCAAAAAAGCAAGAGAGTTCCAGAAAAACATCTATTTCGGCTTATTGACTATGCCCAAGCCTTTGACTGGGTTCAGTTCAGTCCAGTTCAGTCGCTCAGTCGTGTCCGACTCTTTGCGACCCCATGAATCGCAGCACGCCAGGCCTCCCTGTCCATCACCACCTCCCAGAGTTCACTCAGACTCACGTCCCTCGAGTCAGTGATGCCATCCAGCCATCTCATCCTCGGTCGTCCCCTTCTCCTCCTGCCCCCAATCTCTCCCAGCATCAGGGTCTTTTCCAATGAGTCAACTCTTCGCATGAGGTGGCCAAAATACTGGAGTTTCAGCTTCAGCATCATTCCTTCCAAAGAAATCCCAGGGCTGA
>SJYQ01095340.1:24634-41412 GCA_006410935.1 Redunca redunca
AAGGCCTCCCCAGACAGCCATTTTGCTTTTTTGCATTTCTTTTCCATGGGGATGGTCTTGATCCCTGTCTCCTGTACAATGTCATGAACCTCATTCCATAGTTCATCAGGCACTCTATCTATCAGATCTAGACCCTTAAATCTATTTCTCACTTCCACTGTATAATCATAAGGGATGTGATTTAGGCCATACCTGAATGTTCTAGCGGTTTTCCCTACTTTCTTCAATTTAAGTCTGAATTTGGTAATAAGGAGTTCATGATCTGAGCCACAGTCAGCTCCTGGTCTTGTTTTTGTTGACTGTATAGAGCTTCTCCATCTTTTGCTGCAGAGAATATAATCAATCTGATTTCGGTGTTGACCATCTGGTGATGTTCATGTGTAGAGTCTTCTCTTGTGTTGTTGGAAGAGGGTGTTTGCTGTGACCAGTGCGTTTTCTTGGCAAAACTCTATTAGTCTTTGCCCTGCTTCATTCTGCATTCCAAGGCCAAATTTGCCCGTTACTCCAGATGTTTCTTGACTTCCTCCTTTTACATTCCAGTCCCCTAGAATGAAAAGGATATCTTTTTTGGATGTTAGTTCTAAAAGGTCTTGTAGGTCTTCATAGAACCATTCAACTTCAGTTTCTTCAACCAGAGTTACTGGTTGGGGCATAGACTTGGATAACTGTAATATTGAATGGTTTGCCTTGGAGACGAACAGAGGTCATTCTGTCGTTTTTGAGATTGCATCCAGGTACTGCATTTCGGACTCTTCTGTTGACCATGATGGTTACTCCATTTCTTCTGAGGGATTCCTGCCCGCAGTAGTAGATGTAATGGTCATCTGAGTTAAATTCACCCATTCCAGTCCATTTTAGTTCACTGATTCCTAGAATGTCGGCGTTCACCCTTGCCATCTCTTGTTTGACCACTTCCAATTTGCCTTGATTCATGGACTTGACATTCCAGGTTCCTATGCAATATTGCTCTTTACTGCATCAGATCTTGCTTCTATCACAAGTCACATCCACAGCTGGGTATTGTTTTTGCTTTGGCTCCATCCCTTCATTCTTTCTGGAGTTATTTCTCCACTGATCTCCATTTGACTGTGTGGACCACAACAAACTGTGGAAAATTCTGAAGGATATGGGAATACCAGACCACCTGATCTGCCTCTTGAGAAATCTATATGCAGGCCAGGAAGCAACAGTTAGAACGCGACATGGAGCAACAGAATGGTTCCAAATAGGAAAAGGAGTACGTCAAGGCTGTACATTGTCACCCTGCTTATTTAACTAATATGCAGAGTACATCATGAGAAATGCTGGACTGGATGAAGCACAAACTGGAATCAAGATTGGTTAAATATCAATAACCTCAGAAATGCAAATGACAACACCCTTATGGCAGAAAATGAAGAACTAAAGACGTTCGTGATGACAGTGAAAGAGGAGAGTGGGAAAGCTGGCTTAAAGCTCAACATTCAGAAATGAAGATCATGGCATCCGGTCCCATCACTTCATGGCAGATGGATGGGAAAACTGGAAACAGTGGCTGACTTTACTTTGGTGGGGGTTTCCAAAATCACTGCAGATGGTGACTACAGCCATGAAATTAAAAGAAGCTTACTCCTTGGAAGGAAAGTTATGAACAACCTAGACAGCATATTAAAAAGCAGAGACATTCCTTTGTCAACAAAGGTCTGTCTCGTCAAGGCTATGGTTTTTCCATTCACATGTATGGATGTGAGAGTTGGACTGTGAAGAAAGCTGAGTGCCAAAGAATGGATGCTTTTGAACTTTGGTGTTGGAGAAGACTTGAGAGGCCCTTGGACTGCAAGGAGATCCAACCAGTCCATCCTAAAGGAGATCAGTCCAGAGTGTTCATTGGAAGGACTGATGTTGAAGCTGAAACGTCAATACTTTGGCCACCTGATGCAGCGCTGACTCATTTGAAAAGAACCAGATGCTGGGAAAGACTGAAGGTGGGAGGAGAAGGGGATGACAGAGGATGAGATGGGTGGATGGCATCACTGACTCAATGGACATGAGTTTGGGTAAACTCCGGGAGTCGGTGATGGACAGGGAGGCCTGGCACGCTGCAGTCCATGGGGTCTCAAAGAGTCAGACACAACTGAGCAACTGAACTGAACTAAACTTAACTGAAGTCTATGAAGTTTATATATGATAAAAGTTCATTAATTAATTTAGAGAGATTACTTATTTAACATAGAATATGAAAATCTTTGGAGATTTAATTAGGACATTAGAGCTATATTTCCAACATTAATCTTAGAGAAAAAAATATATACTAGATCTATATATAAGGAATTGTTAATATCTTAGGGAAAAATGCTGCAGTGTATCCTCATGATGTTGCCTGGGCAAAGTATTACTAAGCATGTACAAAACCTGAGGATTTAAATATTTTTTCATCTTCATATTGATAAAAATTAGAAGTTTTTCACTTTTATAATATCTTGTGCTGAATGNTCCCAGCCATCTCTCCTAAAGCAAAAAAAAAAAAAAAATGAAAACATTTAGATATATAGAACACTAAGTGGTGACTATAACCTCAGTGCTTTTTTGGGGAACTGTATATGAATAAGCAATTTTTAGAAAAGAAATCACACATTATAAACTATCATTTTTTCACAAACCAAAGTATATTGAAAAGGACACTGAATGTTTCACATACCCATGTGAGTGTTGGAATTTCATTTTAGGGTTAATGTCCTCTAATAAAGAATTACATAATATATCTTTTCTATCAAAAATCCTCTATCAAAATCCTAATCAAATATGATTTAAACTTTGAAGTTCGTAAAAAACGGGCTTGGACTTCCATGGTGACCCAGAGGTTAAGAGTCTGAGCTTCCAGCACAGGGAGCACAGGTGCCTTGCCTGGTTGGGAAATAGCTCAGATGCTAGACAGCGCAACAAAA
The DNA here is from genome assembly GCA_006410935.1 of Redunca redunca. Taxonomy (NCBI): domain Eukaryota; kingdom Metazoa; phylum Chordata; class Mammalia; order Artiodactyla; family Bovidae; genus Redunca; species Redunca redunca. The sequence goes on from SJYQ01095340.1 coordinate 27,559, forward strand.
AATACATTACAATTTTCTTAATTTAAAAACTGTAAAAATGTTAAATTGTAAAATTTTAAAATTGCAAACAAATTTTACTATTTTCTATGCTGTAAATTTTAAAGCTCCATATTCTCCTGCTGCCTGAACATTCCCACAGACAGGGTGCAAACACCCCACCATAAGGACCAGGGGGAACAAAGTGAAAGCTGGCCCCTGCCACCAGTTCCCCTTCTTGCCCTGCCCTCCTGTGACCGTAGAGCATTCAAACCTTCTGGTGAGATCTCATCTTTCGCCCTGTGCTGCGTGCTCTCCCTTGAACTCCAGTAAAAGCACTGGCCCACAGGTCCACCCCCCTTCTCTCTCTCCTCCTCACCTATTTGGTTGTGACCTCTTCCTGGGTGACCTCTCCCTGGGTGACCTCTCCATCTGTGGCCTCCTCTCGCCACCACTGACTGTCTTTCTAGGACCTATGAGTGTAATAAGCTCTTTTCCCCTGGACCTCTCCCACATTCCTTCCTGTATCTTCATCTGATGGAATGTATCAGAGGATACAAAGCAAGAACAAATTTAAATTTAAAAATTCATTTAGCATGCTGAACACATAAAATTCTATACATTTTATCAATATAAAATTCTACATAATTATAAAATTTGTTTTTCATCTTGTCTCCAAAATGATTGTGCAGCTTAGGATTAAGTAAATTAAATGCTGTGTAAAATATATTTCAGTCATATTTCAGTAACTGAAATAAAGAAAGCATTTTGTATTAAAGTGTGAGGACATGCCTCAGTAAACAAACTACAATTCTAGAGATGAAAAATCTGGCCAGGTGGAGGGATGAGTAGGACATGAACATATCTCATTATTGATGTCCACTCACATCCCTTGGACATGATTAGTATGTTTTATAAGAGATACAGAAGATGAATCACTCTGCCATAAATCAGCAGATGTGTTTTAAAAGAAATCTTAGTGACTGAATATAAATATTCACTAAGTGAAGCAGGGCTCCTTATCTGAGGTAAGAAGGTGGAAGGGAGAAGGGTAGGGGGTGTCAGACTGAATATTCACCTTAAATTTATACACATCTTGATTTGTGAAAATTTTCATAACAAAATTTGTAGTTTTATAATTAAAATTTTATCATTTAGAAGATATTTAAGACTGAAAGGAGGAAATTTGGCTCTAACTAATGGAATAAAAATATGTAATAACATTAGGACAACGAAGCAAATCATGAGAAAGACAACGATTGGAGAATCTCTAGGAAGAGACATCAAAAAATTAAATATAACACAGGTAGGAAGAACTTATGGCTGATTCATGTTGTTGTATGCCAGAAATCAACACAATATTTGAAGTAATTATCCTCCAGTTAAAAAGAAATACATTTTTAAAAAACAAATAAGAAGATAGAACATGCTAGTTAATAAAAACTTGCTTACATAGAAAAACCAGGATTCCATAAATCTGGAATTTGCTGTGGTTATTAATCATTCCAGCTATTAAAAACTTCAGCAACACATGACAGTAAAGGATCATGGTATTTCCTTAATTGCAAGGCTTTGAGTAACAAAGGGAGGCCGTAAAATAAAGTGACCCCTGTTCTCCTAGAGAAGGATTTGAAAATGACCATCAAACAAATTCTCTAGTCAGAATTTTATTTGATTAGTATTATTATCTTTTTAAATTAATAAACATACATTTTGGAGAGTGGACAGAGCAAAGATTAATCACAGAAGTTGAATAGCGAGGCACTTAACATCTGGTTGCATTACATACCATGATAATATGATGATCTTAAGGTATTGAAGTCTTTGATTGTTCTTTTTTTTTCAAGCCCCACAAAAATTAAGCATATTTCGGGGGGGGGGTTTAAAAATAAACATCTTATTTTCTTAAAAGGAGAATGACAAGACTTTCAGTTTTCTAAATAGAGACAAATGTTAACACGCTGCTGACTGAAATTGTAGAATTACATTACTAAAGACACGATTTAGCACCACAGGCTAACAGGAAGGTACTACAAAACCAAATGTGCATTCCACCCTCTCACTCAGGCCTAAGGTAGCTCACCACTCAGAGCTGGGAGCTCAGCATCATTAGCTAGTGGCTGGGCACTTGCCTGCAGTGTGAAGTCCTCAGAGTGAATGCTGTGAGGTCCAGCACCTTCACTCAAAGAAAGATGAAGGAAGATTTCACAGAAGCTGAAAATGAGGGGAAACAGGAGAGGCATCAGAGGGCAGAGGAGTGGGCAGAAGGGGAGGAGGGCATCATGTGTGCAGGAAGCATAACTCCTCACCGTATGCAAAGCTGTATTTGTGTTCCAGTCCCAGGAAACATGAGAGAGAGAACTTGATGTACATCAAGTTTTTTATTTTTAAACGGAATTATCTGTAGTATAATTCTCTTGTGAATCTGACACTTACCTAAAAAATAGACCCTTATGAAATACCATTGGCAGTCAGGACTGTGTGTTCCCAGACAGCATTTGTGCAGGTGTGGAAAGGGGCAACTGAACCTGAGATAAAGGTGTGGAATACCATGATGTCATCTCCTTATTGGGAAGTGATTATCCTGTCACCTGTCATTTCAGTGGCAATACTTTCAGAGGGAGTTGAGATTATCTTGAAAAAAATATTTGTGCATTGTTCAAATCACTGAAAGCAATTACTATTGATGATAATGTTTTCTATTGAAAATTACAGAAACAGCTTGGGAACAATTAACTTGCGAAGTATTTAAGAAGTCTCAGGGAACACCAGTGTGGTCAACCAGGCAGGCAAATGTATAACCTGGAAAGTCTTAAGACCCACCCGAGTGGCTGTGCTTCCAACCACTGGCCATTTCTTAACTTGTGTCACCACCTGATGCAAAGAGTCCACTCATTGGAAAAGACCCTAATGCTGGGAAAGATTGAAGGCAGAAGGAAAAAGGGGCAAGAGGATGAGAAGTTTTGATAACATCACTGGCTCAGTGGACATGAATCTGAACAAACGCCAGGAGATGGTGAAGGACAGGGAAGCCTAGCGTGCTGCAGTCCATGGGGTCGCAAAGACATGACTTAGTGACTGTACAAGAGCAAAATCAGGTCATCAGATCCAGACGGCTGTTTGAAAGAGTCTAAACTTTAAGAATCACAAAAATTATAGCTGAAACCATATGCATGCAAGCAAATGATGTCCTTGATATAGGTGAAGTATGTGATCTCTCCCTTCCTGATCTTGGTAATGAATAATCATGCAGTATACTAAGGCAATAATCTAACGTACAATATATATTTTCTAAAAAAACTCAGACATAGTAATTTTTTCCTTTCTTTTTTTTCTGGTATGCTATGGTTATATCTTCAGTAGCAGTTTAAAATTGTGTAGAAAGCTAATCGCAGTGCTGGAAACCACTACTTAAGCATTAAATGTCTGGCATACTCAATCAAAAAGACAAAATAGTACCATGAATATATTTATGGGCATACATGAATTCAGTTTTAATACGGTGTATAATTCAGTTGTATATATATTCTAGAGTAAATTATTTTCTATTCATATTAATGAGTTTAGACTATACACAAATGAAAGTTTTTTTTTTTTTTTTTTTAATGTTTGGCCATAACATGGACCTTAGTTCCTCAACCTGGGATTGAACCCAAGGCCCTTGCAGTGGAAGCATGGAATTTTAACTACTGGATCACTAGGGAAGTCCTCAAATGCAAATTTTTTAAAAAATACAGGTCTTCTCTCTAGAGAGAATATTATTTTTGAAAATATGAGGAAAAACACCGTATGAAAATGTGTTCAACCATAAAATTAAGTAAATATGTGGAAACATTGGAAAAAACCAAAAGACTTAAAAGCAGATCTAAATAAATATAAAGATAAAACATAGTCCTTTGCGGGAAACTTAAATATAATAAAAATTCAATCAGCTAGAATGGTACGATTTTTACAGTGTAAATGCTAACATTTCTAAACATCTGATAAAAAGAAGACAAATAGGAATTCCCCGGCAATCCAGCGGTTAGGAGCCAGTGCTTTCACTGCAGTGGTCCAGGTTCAGTTGCTGGGTGAACCCCCAGCTTAATATCCCCACAAGCTGCATGACATAGACAAAAAAGCAAGAAGTCAAATAAATAAAATAGTATTTAATGGGAGATACAGTTCTACTATCTCTTCTTGCCAACGTCCGCTGGATCATGGAAAAAGCAAGAGAGTTCCAGAAAAACATCTACTTCTGCTTTATTGACTATGCCAAAGCCTTTAACTATATGGATCACAATAAACTGTGGAAAATTCTGAAAGAGATGGGAATACCAGACCACCTGACCTGCCTCTTGAGAAATCTGTATGCAGGTCAGGAAGCAGCAGTTAGAACCGGACATGGAACACCAGACTGGTTCCAAACAGGAAAAGGAGTACGTCAAGGCTGTATATTGTCACCCTGCTTATTTAACTTCTATGCAGAGTACATCATGAGAAACGCTGGGCTGGAAGAAACACAAGCTGGAATCAAGATTGCTGGGAGAAATATTAATAAGCTCAGATATGCAGATGACACCACCCTTATGGCAGAAAGTGAAGAGGAGCTAAAAGCCTCTTGATGAAAGTGAAAGCGGAGAGTGAAAAAGTTGGCTTAAAGCTCAACATTCAGAAAATGAAGATCATGGCATCCGGTCCCATCACTTCATGGGAAATAGATGGGGAAACAGTGGAAACAGTGGCAGACTTTATTTTAGGGGGGCTCCAAAAATCACTGCAGATGGTGACTGCAGCCATGAAATTAAGACTCTTACTCCTTGGAAGAAAAGTTATGACCAACCTAGATAGCATATTCAAAAGCAGAGACATTACTTTGCTGACTAAGGCCCATCTAGTCAAGGCTATGGTTTTTCCAGTGGTCATGTATGGATGTGAGAGTTGGACTGTGAAGAAGGCTGAGCGCCGAAGAATTGATGCTTCTGAACTGTGGTGTTGGAGAAGACTCTTGAGAGTCCCTTGGACTGCAAGGAGGTCCAACCAGTCCATTCTGAAGGAGATCAGCCCTGGGATTTCTTTGGAAGGAATGATGCTAAAGCTGAAGCTCCAGTACTTTGGCCACCTCATGGGAAGAGTTGACTCATTGGAAAAGACTCTGATGCTGGGAGGGATTGGGGGCAGGAGGAGAAGGGGACGACCGAGGATGAGATGGCTGGATGGCATCACGGACTCGATGAACGCGAGTCTGGGTGAACTCTGGGAGATGGTGATGGACAGGGAGGCCTGGCGTGCTGCGGTTCATGGGGTCGCAAAGAGTCGGACACGACTGAGCGACTGAACTGAACTGAACAGTTCTACTATATGTTTTAAAATTTCAAATGTAATGTATTTAGTAGGGAATCATATATTAAAGTCAGTAATATTGAATACATGAAAGTGAAGTCGCTCAGTCATGTCCAACTCTTTGCAACCCCATGGACTGTAGCCTAACAGGCTTCTGTATTCGAGAGTAAATAACACAAAGTATTTGTGTGTGTAGTGAAGGTAAGAGAGACAGAGAACTGAAGATACTGAGACATAAGTAGGAAATTAGTTAGATGTATCATATGCAAAATATTAGGAATTTAATGGTTGAGTGAAAATGAATTTTAAATATATGANTATTAGAAAAAGAGAACTAAAACTCTACTTCATGTCATTAAAAAATAAATACATATATTTATGTGCTTGTACGTAAACACAAAAATTAAAACCTATTAGATTTAATATATAAAAGTATGGGCTTTTAAAACATGGAACATGGCACAGACCTATTAACAATGAAAAAAAATGGGAATGATTCAGTGTTTTAAGCAGATTTACAGTTTTCAAAGTTGTTTAAGTCATAGATGGTGCTTTAGAGAACAAAAGAATAAAACTGTAGGAGAAAACAGTCAACATCTGGTAATTACTGAAATATTTTAAATGTTATGGAATCTACTAAACATCTGAAAAATTGAAAAGGATGGAGTAACTGTGTGAATCCATCACAATCATCAACAGAACCAATTCACAGAAAAACTCATTTTATGTATAATCCTACCCTGTCACCCTTGCAAACCTTCTCCTGTTAAAGCTAATCCCAGAAGTTGTACCACTGCATCCCTATGCACTTCAGTGACTATCTCTGGAAGACAAAGACACTTTAAAAACTTATGTATATTTTTGGTTCCACTGGGTCTTTGTTACTGCGCAGGCTTTCTCTAGCTGTGCCAGTTGGGGCTGTTCTTCGCTGCGGTGAGTAGGAAGTCAGAGAAGCCACTGGAATGAGAAGCCGCACCGCGATCCCCGCACTGCGACTAGAGAAAGCACCGGGCAGCAACGGAAGTCCCCGCACAGCCAAAAACAAACAAATAAATCAGTTCAGTCCAGTCGCTCTGTCGTGTCTGACTCTTTGCGACCCCATGGACTGCAGCACACCAGGCTTCCCTGTCCACCACCAACTCCCGGAGCTTGCTGAAACTCACGTCCATTGAGTCGGTGATGCCATCCACCCATCTCATCCTCTGTTGTCCCCTTCTCCTCTTGTCCTCAATCTTTCCCAGCATCAGAGTCTTTTCAAATGAGTCAGCTCTGCATCAGGTGGCCAAAGTATTGGAGTTTCAGCTTCAGCATCAGTCCTTCCAATGAATATTCAGGACTGATCTCTAGGATGGACTGGTTGGATCTCCTTGCAGTCCAAGGGACTCTCAAGAGTCTTCTCCAAAACCACAGTTCAAAAGCGTCCATTCTTCTGTGCTCAGCTTTCTTTATGGTCCAACTCACATCCATACATGACTACTGGAAATACCATAGCTTTGACTAGACGGACCTTTGTCGTCAAAGACATGTCTCTGCTTTTTAATATGCTCTCTAGGTTGGGTATAGCTTTTCTTCCAAGGAGCAAGCGTCTTTCAATTTCATGGTTGCAGTCACCATCTGCGGTGGTTTTGGAGACCAAGAAAATGAAGTCTGTCACTATTTCCATTGTTTCCCCATCTAGAATTACTAGAAGTTACCAAAGCTACCCAGTGTGGGTGTCAGCGATGGCTCTGATTCTCTTTCTCAATGATTATCTGAGATTACTTACCCTTTAAAGGAAAAAAAAAGAAGAAGAAAGTGTGTTCAGGCAGACGGGAAAGAGGGGTGGGGTGGGATGGGGGTGGCAGCTCCTTCCCCTCCCAGTTTGGGAAGTTCTGCTAAGTCAAGGTGGAGCCGCGCCAGGACAAGAGGACTGTAGAAAAGGCTCCCTCTAGTAGCCACTTTAAGAATAGACTGAAGCCTGGCAAAAAGAGGAGAGGCCAGTCAGGAGTTGACTTCAGCAAGCCAAGAGACAGAGGATGGACTGATGACATAAAATTTATATTTGAAGGTAAGACAAGGCAACTCAAGCATAAAATTCTCCGTGTGTTTGTTTGGGCCTTGCCTCTCCCCCTTTTGTGAGCATCTGTGTTATACATTAACCAGATTCCCTCATAGGAGGGAATTCCTGGTGAACCATAAAAAGAATTATTATTTTTCTTTCTTTCTTCTGACACTAGCGACATAACCTTTTTTGGCTTGGGCACGTGGCCTATGGGATCTTAGACCCCTGACCAGAGGTCAAACTCATGCCGTCTGCAGTGGAAGCACAGTGTTTTAACCACCAGACGGCCAAGGAGGTTGCACAATGTGACTTCTTTTTAAAATATATATATATATATATTTATTTATTTGGTTGCGCTGAGTTTTAGTTGTGGCATGTGGGATCTAGTTCCCTGACCAAGAATTGAACCTCGGCCCTGCTGCATTTGGAGCATAAAGTCCCAGTCACTGGACCACCAGGGAAGTCCCCACAGTTATTTCTTAAACATCAGTCCACAACTTTCTGGTACCAGGGACAAGTTGTTTTTGTTTGTTTGTTTGTTTTAATTTTTTTGGCCACGTTGCACAGCATATGGGATCTCAATTCTCCTGCCAAGGCTTGGACCTGGGCCCCCTGCATCGGGAGCACAGTCTTAGCCACTGTAATACCAGGGAAGTCCCCCAGGGACAAGTTTTGTGGAAAACTATTTTTCCATGGAATGGGGTACAGAGATGGTTGCAGGATGATTCAAGTACATTATATTTATTGTGCACTTTATTTCTATTATTATTGCATCAGCTCCACCTCAGATCACCAAGCATTAGATCCTGGAGCCTGGGGACTCCTGTCTTAAAGGGTCAGCGTTGTTGCCCAACTCTGTAGGAGTCATAGGGACTTGTTGCTTGCCTTGTACATGCGCTGATCTGGACCCTGTAGCATTAGTGAAGTTTATGTAAAATGTCTGTATGTCACTTTGATGTCCGGTCATTTGTCTCAAAAATGTATATGACTGTGCCTTTGACTTCTAACAGGTGCAGCAGTTCTCAGAGATTCTGAAAGCCTGTCTTCTGGGTTATAACCTTCAGTTTGACTTGAATAAAAGTTTCCACTTTCTTCTCGATTGTTGATTGAATTTTCGTTGACAGGACTGAGGGTCCTGGCAGTGGAAGGGTGAAAAGTAGTTTGATCCTGGATCCAGCTGAAAGAAGAGAACAGATAATGACCAGGCTCTGCACTGGTCCCTTTCTTGTCAAATACAACCCTTTCGTTTTGTTTTCCACACTCTTACTCTCCCTCATCTTATATGGGGTGGTCACTCACTCCACGTGAGCTGGGAAATGGAGGGGGGGAGTTCCAAAGAACCTCCTCCTGTTGCCTTTCTTTCTCTCTTTTTTAAAAGCTATTTATTTGGCTGACCAGGTCTTGGCCGTGCCACATGAGATCTCCAGTCTTCATTGTGGTGCCTGGGATCTTTAGTTGCAGCATGAGAACTCTTGGTTGAAGCATGTGGGGCCCGGGGGAGCCCCTTCTTCCTACTCAGTACATGACCCTGCCAAGAGCCAATTTTTAAACCAGGAGCCTTAGAACAATAAAGCTCCAACTTCACACTCAGTCCTCACACTCAGTCTCTTAAATGATGTACTTTGTCAATGTGAAATAATCAACGCTCTCTCTCTTCCCACCGAAATGATCTTAGTTTCAGCCCCTGCAACTTTGCTGGACTAGGAACCTCTCCTGTTGGGTCCTGGGGCAACCTACTAACTCACAAGCCCCAGACTAGCACAGGAGGAAAGAATATTAACCTTGTTCTCTGGCTTGCTCATGATCCACAAGCTCTGGAAAATTAGCAAGTGGTACCAAAGGCGTTTCCCTGATGGTACAGTGGGTAGCACACCTGCCAAAGCTGGAGACACCAGTTTGCTCCCTGGTCCAGGAAGACCCCAAATGCCACGGAGCAGCTAAGCCCGTGTGCTGCAACTACCGTGGTCTGTGGAGCACAAGAGAAGCCACCACAGTGAGGAGCCAGGGCATCCCGATAAAGACCCAGCACAGCCAGAAATAAATAAATGCTTTTAAAAAAAGTTTCTATTACACTCACTTAAAACAAAACCTGATCAGTACTCACTGAGGCAACACAGGCACTAAAATTGGAACGATACAGAGATGGTTAGCATGGCCCCTGAGTAAGGACTACAGGCATATTTATGAAATATTCTATATTAAAAAAAGAAAACTTGATCAGAACATGAGACTAAGCTTTATACCTCCAATTAGTGTGTGTGTTGTTACACTTCACTGCAGAGATATTAGTTGGTTTAACTATAGAAAGCTGGAGCTGGGTGAAAATTCCAAAGATTGCATCAACAGGCACGTTTTATCCAATCATGTCTTTGAACGCATTACTGTCCCAGGCCCTATAAAAGGGAGGAGCTTTGGGAGGGCAGACCAGATGAACCCAGTTCAGAGAGCAAGTCACACGGCGAAGGGTCCTCAGCTGTCAGCCCAGGGTCACCCAGCTTGAGGTTCAGTCTTCTGGAGGAGGTGAGTTTCCTGGACAAAGGGAAAACTTTAAACTTTGTACTCGAGCCAAAGCTCAGCGCATTCATATGTGGGGAAAATTCATAGGTACCGGCTTTTCCAAGCTTTCAGGTACAGGCACTCAGTCGTGACCCCATGGACTGTAGCCAGGCTCTCCTGACCGTGGGATTCTCCAGGCAAGAATACTGGAGTGGGTTGCCATTTCCTCCTCCAGGGAACCTTCCTCACCCAGGGATGGAACCTGCATTGCCTGTAGTTCCCACATCGGCCAGCAGATTCTTTACCACTGAGCCGCATGGGAAGCCCCTTTTCCAAGCTTAGAGGATGTTTTTTTTTTGGACAGCTTCTCTGGCCCCAGAGGGTTTGAGGTTATGAACTCTGTTTAAAGACCTAGCCTGACTGAAGGCACTTCTTTCTTTCTTTTTCTTCCCTTCGCCGCTCTGGCACACTTTGTTGCATGCAGGATCTTGCTTCCTGGAGCAGGGATTGATCCTGTGTCCCCTTCATTGCAAGGCAGATTCTTAACTGGACCACCAGAGAAGTCCCAAATTCCAAGGTCTTAAGCTCAATGCCCCACAGTGTCCCTGTGGGACTGAGTGCATGTCTGCAAGTGTGGCCAGATGGTCCGTGTGTGCCTGGGGTTGTTGTGAAAGAACTTGTGGGGAGGCCCAGGTGGAGAAACCATGGGATCTACATAAAAATAATACAAGGCCAGCGCACTTGGATATGGAGAACCACCCAGAGCACCTAAGATGTGGGTCAGAGGGGAATGCATGCTCCAGCTAGTCCCTGTGCTGCGGGGAAGGATTTGATATTTTTCCCTGAGGGAAAAGAATGCCAAAACGGGGTGTCCTTAGACGTTTAGCATTATATAGGGCCATCTGCCAGTATGTAATAAATGCATTAAGAAAAGGAAAGAATGTATTAAATTTTCTCCTATGGGTCCTTCTGGATTTATTTTTGCTTTTTGATTGATGAGATCAAGGCAGTTGATCTGATCAGACTGCTTGATGAGGTTGACACCAAATGTGAAATATCATCAACTAACTGAAACCAGGGCTTCCCAGGTGGCATTAGTGGCAAAGAGCCTGCCTCCCCATGCTGGAGATGTAAGAGCTTTGATCCCTGGATGGGGAAGATGCCCTGGAGGAGGAGACGGCAACCCATTCCATTATTCTCGCCTGGAAAATCCCATGGACAGAGGAGCCTATCAGGCTACAATCTATGGGGTCAAAAAAGGATGGACACAAAATGGCTTAGCATGCAGGTATGCAACAGAAAACGATTTGTTTTCTGTGCGCCTATCATACTTCCACCAAGCCCTTTTGTTTTATGGTATAAAATTGAAAAAAATATATCTATATATGAATCCTTGAATTACTAACCATATAGAAAATTGAAAAGGACACAAAAATAGGCAAATTATATACAAGATGGACTTAATCATTTTTTAGTGAGGTATAATTGATATATGACATTATATTAGTTTCAAATGGGGAATTCCCTGGAAGTTCAGTGGTTAGGACTCCATACTTTTACTTCCAAGGGCCCCGCAGTGCAAAAACAAAACAAGCAAAACATCAAGCAAACAAACTTTCAGATGTACAATATAATGATTTGATATTTACAATATTGTGAAATAATCACTAAAATCAGTTCAGTTCAGTTGCTCAGCTGTGTCCTACTCTGCAACCCATAGACTATAGGACGCCAGACTTCCCTGTCCATCACCAACTCCAAGAGTTTGCTCAAACTCATGTCCATCAATCGGTGATGCCATCCAACCATCTCATCCTCTGTCGTCCCCTTCTCCTCCTGCCTTCAACCTTTCCCAGCATCAGGGTCTTTTCAATAAGTCAGTTCACATCAAGTGGCCAACGTATTGAAGCTTCAGCTTCAGCATCAGTCCTTCCAATGAATATTCAGAACTGATTTCCTTTAGGATTGGTTGGTAGGATCTCCTTGCAGTCCAAGGGACTCTCCAAGAGTCTTCTCCAACACCACAGTTCAAAAGCATCAATTATTTGGCGCTCAGCTTTTTTTATGGTCCAACTCTCAAATCCATATGTGGCTACTGGAAAAATCATAGCCTTGACTAGATGGACCTTTATTAACAAAGTAATGTCTCTTCTTTTTAATATGCTGTCTAGGTTGGTCATAGCTTTTCTTCCAAGGGGCAAGCATCTTTTAATTTCATGACTTTTTAAATAGAAAGCTTATTTTCATGGCTAATCAAATCACTAAAATAAGTCATTAATATCATCACTATATATAGTTGTGAAAATTTTTCTTATGATGAGAACATTTAAGATTTACTTTCAAAAATTAAAAATATTTACTTTCTTAGCAACTTTCAACTATGTAATTCTGTATGATTAACTATAGTGCCATCTGTACTTGCTTCCACACACCAGTGGGAAAGGGCAGGGATTAGAAACACAGATAAACCATAATAAAGTTGTAACTTTGATAAACACAGTGAAGCAGAGACAAATGTTGTTCACAAGGAAGAGGAACTTTGGAGGGAAAAACAAAACAGGAAATGTGATGAGGGAAATTTTTCTAAGTGACGTATCACTGCATTGTGTTGCAGTGATGTAGCTGGGGTAGCCAGACAGACGTCTGTGCCTGATGAAGTTTTCAGCACAGAAAAATAAAGTGTATGGATTCCATCCTATTGCTTTGATTTGGCTCACTTTTCTCTATTTTTTCTAATACTTTCCTTTCCTACAGTAATTAAAGGAACACACTTTATACAGATCATTGCCTTTTTAACTGGAGGCTTCCCTGGTAGCTCAGACGGTAAAGAATCTGCATACAGTGCAGGAGACCAGTTTCAATCCTCTGGGAAGACCCCCTGGGCAAGGAAATGGCTGCCCACTCGAGTGTTCTTGCCTGGAGAATTCCATGGACAGAGGCCCGACTAGCTACAGTCCATGGGGTTGCAAAGTCAGATAGGACTGAGCAACTAACACTGTAATTCTATTGAGCTGGCCTTCGGTCTTCCACAAATGAAGTGACCGAGTATATGTCGCTCTGTATTGGGACACTATTCTGTTATGTTTCCCTATTTTCTATTTTTGTGGCACTATGACACCATCTTAATTATTATAATTTCAATAGCATTTTGCTATCTGATTTTGTAAATCCTCCAAGCTTATTTTTTAATATTTATTTTTATTTATTGTTTGTTTGTTTGGCTGCACTGTGTCTTATTTGCAGCATGTGGGATCTAAGTACAGAGTCTTGGCCATTGGACCAACAGGGAAATCTCCCTCCAAATTTATTCTTCAGAAATACCCTAGTTTTTGGCCTTTCGCTACATGTCATTTAGAATTGCTCTGTCAATTTTCTCTCTCTCTCAGACACATACATCTTCTGAATTTTCCTTGAAAATGCATTGACTATACAATCCATCCAGAGAGAACTTCCATTTCCAATAATATTGAGCCTTTCAGTCAATTCATAAACATGGCTTTTCTCTTCATACATTTATTATCTTGTAGATAACTTGCATATCTTATGTTAGATTTGTTCATAGTTATTTAATGTTGGAAATTATGATAAAGTTATTACTTTAATTTTGTTTCTCTTATAAAAATTGCTTTTGGAATATTGACCTTGTAAAAGGCACCTTGTTAAATTCATCTGGTCTAATATTTCTAGATATTTAGGGGTTTTTCCCAAACAAAATCCGACCATCTATAAATAATAGCTGATACATTTTCTTTTTTACATTTTTAAATTTTTAAATTGTTTTCAGCCATGCCATGCAGCACATGCAATCTTAGCTCTCTGACCAGGGAGGGAGTCCATGTCCCCGCAGTGAAAGCACAGAGTCCTAACCACTGGGCCACCAGGGAAGTCCCTGATACATGTTCTGAGCTTATTTAACCAGCTGGGTACCAGTCATATGTTGTATAGAGTTGACAGTGGACTTCCATCTCTCAATCCCAAGAATAAAACTTTTAAGAACGATTTTTGTTGTACTTTTAAGA
>SJYQ01095341.1:0-31306 GCA_006410935.1 Redunca redunca
TTCTAACTGTTGCTTCCTGACCTGCATACAGGTTTCTCAAGAGGCAGGTCATGTGGTCTGGCATTCCCATCTCTTTCAGAATTTTCCACAGTTTATTGTGATTCATACAGTCAAAGGCTTTGGCATAGTCAATAAAGCAGAAGTAGATGTTTTTCTGGAACTCTCTTGCTTTTTCCATGATCCAGTGGATGTTGGCAATTTGATCTCTGGTTCCTCTACCTTTTCTAAAANACAGTGCATGAATTGCTGAAGCCTGGCTTAGAGAATTTTGAGCATTATTTTACTAGCATGTGAGATGAGTGCAATTGTGTGATAGTTTGAGCGTTCTTTTGCATTGCCTTTCTTTGGGATTGGAATGAAAACTGACCTTTTCCAGTCCTGTGGCCACTGCTGAGTTTTCCAAACTTGCTGGCATATTGAGTGCAGCACTTTCACAGCATCAACTTTTAGGATTTGAAATAGCTCAACTGGTATTCCATCACCTCCACTAGCTTTGTTCATAGTGATGCTTTCTAAGGCCCACTTGACTTCACATTCCAGGATGTCTGGCTCGAGGTGAGTGATCACACCATCGTGATTATCTTGGTGGTAAAGATCTTTTTTGTACAGTTCTTCTGTGTATTCTTGCCACCTCTTCTTAATATCTTCTGCCTCTGTTAGGTCCCTACTATTTCTGTCCTTTATCGAGCCTGTCTTTACATGAAATGTTCCCTTGGTATCTCTAATTTTCTTGAAGAGATCTCTAGTCTTTCCCATTCTGTTGTTTTCCTCTATTTCTTTGCATTGATCTCTGAGGAAGGCTTTCTTATCTCTCCTTGCTATTCTTTGGAACTCTGCATTCAGATGCTTATATCTTTCCTTTTCTCCTTTGCTTTTCACTTCTCTTCTTTTCACAGCTATTTGTAAGGCCTCCTCAGACAGCCATTTTGCTTTTTTGCATTTCTTTTCCATGGGGATAGGTCCATATTAAGTGTCCATCCACAGATGAATGGATGGTATATATACAATGAATGCCATGTATACACACACACACGCACTCATGATAGAACATTGTTCAGCCATTAAAAAAAAAGAAAATTCTGCCATTTCAAGAATATGGATGGAACTTGAGGGTATTGTGGTAAGTGAAATGTCAGACTGAGAGAGTCAAAGGGTATAAACACCTATTTATAAGATGAACAATTTATGGTGATCTAACAGTTAGAACTGGACATGGAACAACAGACTAACTGTTCCAAATAGGAAAAGGAGTACTTCAAGGCTGTATATTGTCACCCTGCTTATTTAACTTCTATGCAGAGTACATCATGAGAAACGCTGGGCTGGAAGAAGCACAAGCTGGAACCAAGATTGCCGGGAGAAATATCAACAACTGCAAATATGCAGATGATACCACCCTTATGGCAGAAAGTGAAGAGGAACTAAAAAGCCTCCTGATGAAAGTGAATGTGGAGAGTGAAAAAGTTGGCTTAAAGCTCAACATTCAGAAAACGAAGATCATGGCATCCGGTTCCATCACTTCATGGGAAATAGATGGGGAAACAGGCTGACTTTTTATTTTTTGCACTCCAAAATCATTGCAGATGGTGATTGCAGCCACAAAATTAAAAGACATTTACTCCTTGGAAGGAAAGTTATGACCAACCTAGATAGCATATTAAAAAAGCAGAGATATTGCCAACAAAGGTCCGTCTAGTCAAGTCAAGGCAATGGTTTTATCAGTGGTCATGTATGGGTGTGAGAGTTGGACTGTGAAGAAAGCTGAGTGCCAAAGAATTGATGCTTTTGAACTGTGGTATGGAGAAGACTCTTGAGAGTCCCTTGGACTACAAGAAGGTCCAACCAGTCCATCCTAAAGGATATCAGTCCTGGGTGTTCACTGGAAGGACTGATACTAAAGCTGAAACTCCAATACCTTGGCCACCTCATGTGAAGAGTTGACTCATTGGAAAAGACCCTGATGCTGGGAGAGATTGGGGGCTGGAGGAGAAGGGGACGACAGAGGATGAGATGGCTGGATGGCATCACCGACTCAATGGACATGAGTTTGAGTGAACTCCAGGAGTTGGTGAGGGACAGGGAGGCCTCGTGTGCTGCAATTCATGGGGTCACAAAGAGTCGGACATGACTGAGCAACGAACTGAACTGAATATACAGCATGACAGTATTATAATTAATACTGTATTACATACTTGAAATACTGTATTACATACTTGAAAGTTGCTAATGGAGTAAATCTGGAATGGTCTTACCACATCAAAAAGTATGTGAGGTGATGCAGGTATTAAATAACCTTATTGAGGTAATAGATTCACAATATATAAGAGTATCAAATCATCATGCTGTATACCTAAGCTTGCACATTGTTGTATGTCAATTACATCTCCATGTTGTTGCTGTTCAGTAGCCAAATTGTGTCTGACTCTGAGACCCTGTGGACTGCAGCATCTCCATAAAGCTAGGTAAAAAAGAAAGAAAGAGATTGATAAAAATGATGACCACAGGAGAGCATTCCCATCCCTGGCGTGGAATTGTGGTTTTCAAAAGCTCTGATAGAGAGGGGTTGCCATTTACAGGTGGTAGAATGCACATCTAACTACGAGTCAGAAGTCTGGCTCTTCCAAAACATAGACAGTGCAAAAATCCATGCATTTCCCTTAGCTCTTCTCTCATTTTTCTCTGAGAGAGAATTTTTCCAGCTTTATATATAAAACACTTAGAAAATACTTAGAGGAATAAATAAGGCTACCATTTTGAAAAAAAAAATAGTATTTCTTAAGTTGGAGGAGAGCACATGAAATGAGCTCTTACAAATGGAATCCTAGGTTTGGTATTTATTAGCTATGTAATCTTGGCAGTTTATGCAACTGCTCTGTGCTTCAGCTTCTTCATCTGTAAAATAGAAACAATAATAGAATTTTCCTCCCATGGAGTTGTCAGGAGTGAATTGTTTCATATATGTAAAGATACAAAATAGCATTGGATACAAGGTAAGGGCCCAATAAAGGTTAACCATTTATCATCATCATCTTCATATGTTCCTTCTTAATCACTGAAGGATAAGAGGAGTTCTACTAGTCATATTGTTGTTTACCCAATATTGAAAACAGCCTTTATTTTCCAGTAATGTAAATAACACACATTCATTATTTTTAAATTTTAAAATTGAAGAAAAAGAGTCAGGATATATTTAGGAAAAGAAAAATTTCTGAGATTCTAAATACCTGAAGATAACCACCATGTATATAATATTTTAATAGCTAATTTTTCATCTCTTACTCTCCCCCTGCCGCATATACACACATATACACATATATATTATACTTTCAAAGACAGGATTATACTATACAAGTTGTTTCATCATGAAAACTTTTGTTTATAGTCTTTTTCCTCTTAGCTCCCACTCCCTATTTTTCACCATGCCACAATTTTTCTGTCACTGAATCATATGCATGTATGTGTTCACATATAAAAAGTTTTAAAAACTGTTTTACAGATAAGGAATAATCATGCATATGTATGCACACATGTATGCGTGCCAAGGTGCTTCAGTCATGTCTGACTCTTTGCAAACCTATGGACTGCAGCCTGCCAGGCTTCTCTGTCCATGGAATTCTCCAAGCCAGAATACTGAAGTGAGTTGCCATGCATTGCTCCAGGGGATCTTCCCAACCCAGAGATTGAACCCGTGTCTCCCTCGGCTCTTATGTTGCAGTCAGATTCTTTACTGCTGAGCCACTGGGGAAGCCCCATATAATAACATGCATACTGTCACCTTGTTTATTTAACTTCTATGCAGAATACATCATGTGAAATGCCAGACTGGATGAACCACAAGCTGGAATCAAGATTGCCAGGAGAAATAATAACCTCAAATATGCAGATGACACCACACTTATGGCAGAAAGCGAAGAGGAACTAAAAAGCCTCTTGATGAAAGTGAAAGAGGAGAGTGAAAAAGCTTGCTTAAAACTCAGTATTCAAAAAACTAAGTTCATGGCATCTGGTCCCATCACTTCATGGCAAATAGGTGAGATACATTATTTTCTTGGGCTCCAAAATCACTGCAGATGGTGACTGTAGCCATGAAATTAAAAGACGCTTACTCCTTGGAAGAAAAGCTATCACAAATCTAGACAGCATATTAAAAAGCAGAGACATTATTTTGCTAACAAAGTCTGTACAGTCAAAGCTATGGTTTTTCCAGTAGTCATGTATGGATGTGAGAGTTGGATCATAAGGAAAGCTGAGCACTGAAGAATTGATGCTTTTGAACTGTGGTGTTGCAAAAGACTCTTGAGAGTCCCTAGGACAGCAAGGAGATCAAACTAATCAACTCTAAATGAAATTAGTCCTGAATATTCATAGGAAGGACTGATGCTGAAGCTGAAACTCCAATACTTTGGCCTCCTGATGTGAAGAACTGACTCACTGGAAAAGACCCTGATGCTGGGAAAGATTGAAGGTAGGAGGAGAAGGGGACAACAGAGGATAAGATGATTGGATGGCATCACCGATTCAATGGACATGTGTTTGAGCAAGCTCTGGGAGTTGGTGATAGACAGGGAAGCCTGGCATGCTGCAGTCCATGGGGTTGCAAAGAGTCAGACACAACCGAGTGACTGAACCGAACTGACTACAATGGGAGGAGTATAAGAAACTTACTGCCATCTCTAATCCACCGATGGTGATGACCTGCTGTTTTGTACTCTTGTAAATTCTTGTAAACAATCCTTTTACCTACCTGCATTTTTAGAGACCTAATGCTTAAGAATCAAGATTGCCGGGAGAAATATCAATAACCTCAGACATGCAGATGACACCATCCTTATGGCAGAAAGTGAAGAGGAACTCTAAAGCCTCTTGATGAAAGTGAAAGTGGAGAGTGAAAAAGTTGGCTTAAAGCTCAACATTCAGAAAATGAAGATTATGGTATCTGGTCCCATTACTTCATGGGAAATAGATGGGGAAACAGTGGAAACAGTGTCAGACTATTTTTGGGGGCTCCAAAATCACTGCAGATGGTGACTGCAGCCATGAAATTAAAAGACGCTTACTCCTTGGAAGGCAAGTTATGATCAACCTAGATAGCATATTGAAAAGCAGAGAGATAACTTTGCCAACAAAGGTCCATCTAGTCAAGGCTATGGTTTTTCCAGTGATCATGTATGGATGTGAGAGTTGGACTGTGAAGAAAGCTGAGCGCCGAAGAATTGATGCTTTTGAACTGTGGTGTTGGAGAAAACTCTTGAGAGTCGCTTGGACTGAAAGGAGATCCAACCAGTCCATTCTGAAGGAGATCAACCCTGGGATTTCTTTGGAAGGAATGATGCTGAAGCTGAAACTCCAGTACTTTGGCCACCTCATGTGAAGAGTTGATTCATTGGAAAAGACTCTGATGCTGGGAGGGATTGGGGGCAGGAGGAGAAGGGGATGACTGAGGATGAGATGGCTGGATGGCATCACCGACTCGATGGACTTGAGTCTGAGTGAACTCCAGGAGTTGGTGATGGACAGGAAGGCCTGGGGTGCTGCGATTCATGGGGTCGCAAAGAGTCGGACATGACTGAGCAACTGAACTGAACTGAACTGAATGCTTAAGAAGCTGTCTAACCTAAAATGAATACATCAGTAAGTATGAAAATAGTATTAATATTAATTAATATTTTTGCTAACTTAGAATGTAGCCACAATAGAAAACAATAGAAACAGTCTAGGAACTGTCTTCATCTGGACAATTAGACTTCATTTCTATTAGGTATATGTCATAAACTTCCCTTCTGCCACCATTCATTTGCACAGGATCTGAAATTAGTATACCTCATGTGCAGCATAAGTCACTTATTTTTATAGAATTAGTTTGGACATTTTGTATGAGTTGTTTCCGTGGAAACTGTAAACCTGAGTTATTAAAATTTAGACATGTACAGGGATTTAATGAAGCCTTTTCTAGCTTCTCTCCTTTCACACACACACACACACACACACACACACATCCTGCAAAGACACTATACATTTCCTCTTGATAAAATAAACAAACAAAAACCCTGAAGTGAGTTAAAAGAGACTGCACTCAAGTTCTCTGTGGCTAGACAGAAGAACAAGCTGAAACTGCCATGATCTTCCCAGTTGATTTCCCTTTGGGGCCTTCTCTCAGCTAAGTTCCTCTGACAGAGAGATACAAGACCCAACTCAGGGATGGAGGTGGTACTCTGTACCACAGAAGCAGTGCAACCTCTGAGACATGCTGGAAGAGGATTCTAAGCCTAAAAAAAATACTCTTGATTTTCAGAAGAGTGTGGACCAATCTGAAAGCAAAATCATTTATTAATTTTTAAAAATTGTATCTGTCCTTGTCTAGAGAAATCAGGAAGACCTAGGAAAATGAAAGTTCTCTTTGAAACCCACATAATGCTACAAACTTTCTACAAGTGTTGCTTAGTTGTTTCCTTAATGCTTTTATTGTGTAGGACCTCTCCCTCCGAACTATGTGTCTTCTAGTAAACAGTGATGTACACAACTCCACGAGCTGCCCCACCCTCTATTCCATCCCATCAGGAAAAGTCTTCAGATCCACTTTCACTTTCATCCATATGCCTTTATCTCTCTGGAGGTGGCTTCAAGAATCATAGAACAGAATACTTACTATTTTTTCAGAATTCAATGTGTTGCAGAAAATTTGTTGTTATCCATCGTTGTTGTTGTTGTTGTTGTTGTTTTTCTCTTCTAACTGGTTTGATTTGATTATGTTATGTTTTTGTCTTTCTTTGCTTTTATTTCTGTGTCACAGACAATAGAAGAGACATAGCTGTTCTGTAACATTAGGGAAAGGAACAGAAAGTCACCATGAAGGGTATAACTATTTCCTCTCTTTGTAAGGTTTTTTTTTAATATTTTTTTTTAATTGGAGGAAAATTGCTTTACAATGATGTGTTGGTTTTTGCTGTACAACAGCATGAATCCGCCATAATTATACACATATCTCTTCCCTCTTGAACTTCCCTCCCTTCCCCCCCACTCCACCCTTCTGGGTCATCACAGAGTGCCAGATTTGGCTCCCTGTGTCATATAGTAACTTCTCACCAGCTATCTATTTCCCATGTGACACTGTTTATATGTTGATGCTATTTCCTCCATTCGTCCCACTCTCTACTTCCCCGACTGTGTCCACAAATCCATTCTCTACATCTGCATCTCCATCCCTTCCCTGCAAATAGGTTCATCAATACCATTTTTCTAGATTCTATCAGTTCAGTCAGTTCAATCGCTCAGTCACGTCTGACTCTTTAAAACCACATGGACTGCAGTATGCCAGGCCTCCCTGTCCATTGCCAACTCCCGGAGTTTACTCAAACTCATGTCCATTGAGTCGGTGATGCCATCCAACCATCTAATCCTTTGTCGTCCCCTTCGCCTCCCGCCTTCAATCTTTCCCAGGATCAAGGTCTTTTCAAAAGAGTCAGTTTTTCACATCAAATGGCCAAGTATTGGAGTTTCAGCTTCAGCATCAGTCTTTCCAATGAATATGTGGGACTGATTTCCTTTAGGATGGACTGGTTGGATTTCATTGTAGTCCAAAGGATTCTCAAGAGTCTTATCCAACACCACAGTTCAAAAGCATCAATTCTTCAGTGCTCAGCTTTCTTTATGATCCAACTCTCACATCCATACATGACTACTGGAAAAACCATAGGTTTGACTAGACAGACCTTTGTTGGAAACGTAATGTCTCTGCTTTTTAATATGCTGTCTAGGTTGGTCATAAATTTTCTTCCAAGGAGTAAGCGTCTTTCAACTTCATGGCTGCAGTCACCATCTGCAGTGATTTTGGAGCTCAAAAAATAAAGCTTGTCACTGTTTCCCCATCTATTTGCCATGAAATGATGGGACCAGATGCTATGATCTTAGTTTTCTGAATGTTGAGTTTAAAGCCAACTTTTTCGCACTCCTCTTTCACTTTCATCAAGAGGCTCTTTAGTTCTTCTTCACTTTCTGTGAAAGGGTAGTGTCATCTGAGTATCTGAGGCTATTGATATTTCTCCTGGCAATCTTGATTCCAGCTTGCGCTCTATCCAGCCCAGTGTTTCTCATTATGTACTCAGCATATAAGTCAAATAAGCAGGGTGACAATATACAGCCTTGATGTACTCCTTTCCTGATTTGGAACCAGTTTGTTGTTCCATGTCCAGTTCTAACTGTTGCTTTCCTGACCTG
This sequence comes from Redunca redunca, assembly GCA_006410935.1. NCBI lineage: Eukaryota > Metazoa > Chordata > Mammalia > Artiodactyla > Bovidae > Redunca > Redunca redunca. Next base: position 8,215 of record SJYQ01095341.1, read on the forward strand.
CATACAGTTATCTCAAGAGGCAAGTCAGGTGGTCTGGTATTCCCAAGTCTTGAAAAATTGTCCACAGTTTGTTGTGATCCACACAGTCAAAGGCTTTGGCATAGTCAATAAAGCAGAAATACATGTTTTTCTGGAATTCTCTTGCTTTTTTGATGACCCAACAGATGTTGGCAATTTGATTTCTGGTTCCTCTGCCTTTTCTAAAACCAGCCTGGGAGTTCATCTGGAAGTTCACAGTTCATGTACTGTTCAAGCCTGGCTTGGAGAATTTTGAGCATTAATTTGCTAGTGTGTGAGATGAGTGCAATTGTGTGGTAGCTTGAACATTCTTTGGCATTGCCTTTCTTTGGGATTGGAATGAAAACTGACCTTTTCCAGTCCTGTGGCCACTGCTGAGTTTTCCAAATTTGTTGGCATATTGAGTGCAGCACTTTCACAGCATCATCTTTCAGGATTTGAAATAGCTCAACTGGAATTCCATCACCTCCATTAGCTTTGTTCATAGCGTTGCTTCCTAAGGCCCATTTGACTTCACATTCCAGGATGTCTGGCTCTAGGTGAGTGATCACACCATTGTGATTATCTTGGTGGTGAAGATTTTTTTTGTACAGTCTTTCTGTGTATTCTGGACACCTCTTCTCAATATCTTCTGCTTTTTTTAGGTCCATACCATTTCTGTCCTTTATTGAGCCCATCTTTGCATGAAATGTTCCCCTGGCATCTCTAATTTTCTTAAAGAGATCTCTAGTCTTTCCCATTCTATTGTTTTCCTCTATTTCTTTGCATTGATCTCTGAGGAAGGCTTTCTTATCTCTCCTTGCTATTCTTTGGAACTCTGCATTCAGATGCTTATATCTTTCCTTTTCTCCTTTGCTTTTCACTTCTCTTCTTTTCACAGCTATTTGTAAGGCCTCCTCAGACAGCCATTTTGCTTTTTTGCATTTCTTTTTCTTGGGGATGGTCTTGATTCCTGTCTCCTGTACAGTGTCACAAACCTCAATCCATAGTTCATCAGGCACTCTGTCTATCAGATCTAGTCCCTTAAATCTATTTCTCACTTCGGTCATACCTAAATTGTCTAGTGGTTTTCTCCACTTTCTTCAATTTCAGTCTGAATTTGGCAAAAAGGAGTTCACGATCTGAGCCACAGTCAGCTCCTGGTCTTGTTTTTGCTGAGTTTATAGAGCTTCTCCATCTCTGTCTGAAAAGAATATAATCAATCCTATTTTGCTGTTGACCATCTGGTGAAGTCCATGTGTAGAGTCTTCTCTTGTGTTGTTGGAAGGTGTTTGCTATGACCAGTGCTTTCTCTTGACAGAACACATTAGCCTTTCTGTACCCCAAGGCCAAATTTGCCTGTTACTCCAGATGTTTCTTGACTTGTTACTTTTGCATTCCAGTCCCCTATAATGAAAAAGACATCTTTTTGGGGTGTTCTAGTTGGTCTTGTGTTTAGCCATTCCATAGCTAAGAGGTATTGCTAACTGAGATATTAATCTTGACTCACATTCAGTAAAAGCCTGGAATCCACTGATAATGTATTCACCTTGATTTTAGCCCATTAACCACATAGGTGAAACCCCTAACAAAGTTGACTTTGGTCATCTTACATACCTTCTGTTGTGAAGTTCCCTTTCAATTCTTTGCCCAATTATTTTCTGTTTGGGTGTCCAGATTTCTCTTAAATGTTTATAGAATTTGTTCAAACCTGTGGACACAGTGGGGTAAGGAGAGGCTGGGATGAATTGAGAAAATAACACTGAAACATATCCATTACCATGTGTAAAATAGGTAGCTAATGGGAAGTTGCTATATAACACAGGGTGCTCAGTCCAGTGCTCTGTGACAACCTAGATGGCTGGGATGGGGGGAGGGAGTGGGAGGAAGGTTCAAGATGGAGAGGATATGGCCAACTCATTTTGTTGTTCAGCAGAAACTGTACTTCCCTGATGGCTCAGTGGTAAAGAATCTCCCTGCAAGTGCAGGAGACGTGGGTTTGATCCCAGATCCAGAAATATCCCCTCAAGAAGGAAATGGAAACCTATTCCAGTATTCTTGCCTGGGAAATCCCATGGACAGAGGAGCCTGGTGTGATACATGTGGGGTCACAAAGAGTCGAACACGTATGATGACTGAACGACAACAAAGGCAGAAACCAACATAACATTGTAAATCAATTATCCTCCAATTAAAAATAAAGATGTATAAAATTAGAGCTCCTGATCAAAAACAATTGTAGAAGTTCTTTGTGTGTTCTGGATATGAGTCCTTTGACAGATACAAGTATTGAATTTAACCTTTCCCCACTCTTTGGCTTGGCTTTTTACTATCTGAATAGTCTTTTGGTGAACAAATAGTCTAGATTTCAATGTAGTCCAATTTTTCAATGTATAACCTGTTTAAGAAATCTTTTTCTTCTAAAATTGTTTATTATTATTATTATTTATTTTGGCCACACCGCATGGCTTGCAGAATCTTAGTTCCCTGACCAGGGATTGAACCCGAGCCCTTGGAAGTGAAAGCATGGAATCCTAACCACTGGATTGCCAGGAAGTCCCCAAGAAATCTTTTATATCAAGGATATAAAGATATTCTCCTTATGCTTTCTACTAAACACTGTGCTACTTTAGCTTTCACAGTTAGATTAGCAATCCAGCAATAATTGACTCTTGTGTAAGGTAGGGAAGGTGATGGGAGGGATTGAGGGCAGGAGGAGAAGGGGACGACAGAGGATGAGATGGCTGGATGCATCACGGACTCGATGGACGTGATTCTGAGTGAAATCCGGGAGATGGTGATGAACAGGGAGGCCTGGCGTGCTGTGATTCATGGGGTCGCAAAGAGTCGGACACGACTGAGTGACTGAACTGAACTGAACTGAACTGAACTGAAGGGAAGGTGAAATGTAATTTTCAGGCACTTGAGAATGGTGGTTGTAAACCAATGCCTACTGCTACATCTGATTTTCAGCAATAGATCTGGGATGGACCTTGATTCATCAGGTGTACTTTGGATATTTCAGAGCTAGAACTAGCAGAGGAACTCTGAGTTTTTCTTTATTTCACAGGTTATAGAGGAAAAACTGAGTGTTTCATGAACATAAGAGCCAGAATAGAAAAACCTCTTTATATCAGAATTTGCCTTCTCCCCAACTTCTAGCCCCCAACTCCAAAATATATGCTTTGAAATTAACTAGAGCAGTCCTCTTCAGGAGGCAATTTTGTGACCATCAGTGACCAATGCAGCTAACATGGCCAAGCTCTATCCTAACTTATTTACATGCCGACAGCCACAGCTCCCAGAAAATCTTTTCATCTCAACCATGCACTCAGCACCATTCTCCCTCTTCCCTCACCACCACCTTGTCATGGACTGGAGGGATGTGCTTCTTAGCTAATTTTAAGAGAAACAATAGGGTTATATACAGGAAAGCAGAGAGTTGATGAAAGAGTAAGAGGGGCTCTGGCTTGTGAATCAGGAGAGCTTAATTCCAGTCCTGAGACTCTGGGCAAGTCACTTAACCTCTCTAAGCCATGGTTTTCTTTTCTTTTTCTGGTAATAATTTTTATTTGCGTCAGTTTTAAAATGAATAGCCATGACCTGAAAAAATAAAGCTTGATCCTGATATTCCTATTATGTCACATCCCCTCCTTTGAACTAATCACTGAGGCCAGGGGATGGAATTTACCCATTAGATTAGCTTCTGGATCTGAGGGGGGAGTGAACTGTCCAGAAAACACGTAGCCTGAGAGTGGCAGAAGCAAGTCCCAAACAAAAGCCTGCAGAAGCTGTCATTGCAGGAAGGAGTAATGGACGTCCACGACGAAATTCCATTGCCACCTCCAAATCTGGAGACCTATATTTATGAGATGGACTATAAGGGTATTTGATGACTCTGGTTAGTAGAATAGTCTTCCTTTTTGAGCCAAAATCCACATCTCTATAATGATACACTCATTCTTGTCTATACTTGGAGCAATGTGGTATATATTCATATGCCTTAAATGTTCATTCATTAATATATTCCATGAGTATTTATTAACTGTCTACTATTCAAGGCTTGGGGATCTGGCTGTGGACAACACTGGGCAGTTGTTGAAGAGGTAATATTCCAGGGGCAAGAGACAGAAAATAAGTAAGAAATGACAACTGTTGTCTGTATACCCAATCTGGACATTCCCGATGTTGTGCAGTCTTGGTGTGAGACTTTTCTCAGTATCAGCTTCTCTGCCTCCTACTGGGTTCCCCAGCTTACAAGGGGCCCTGCACATGACTTAGGTCAATCAGTCAGATACTTCTTGCTCCAGGAATTGGGCAAGTGCCATAAATGTGGAAATATTGGAAGCATTTGTACCAGACATTTCCTATATCCTGACCAGGGTTGCACTTCTCTTAATTTCATTCACATTATGCAAGTAATATGTATGTTTTTGTATTTTAACACTACTTTCAAAAACTGGAAACTGAATATTTTAATCAACTCACACCCAGAGATTCTATATGTGCTTATTGGAGCTTGCAGAAGAGCGGACAAAGACTCAGCAGTCTCCTTTGTGGGGACACTGTTTCTCTTGAGTCTAGGGTTTGCTTGTGCTGTGCCATGTGCCGGGGATGGCATCTGTAGCCCAGCCTGTCCCCTGCTTTTCTTTGTCTGAAGCCAACACATCCTGCCAGCTTAAAGGAAACTTCTCAGAAGTCTCTTGCTGTCACCCAGTTTTACGCCTGTCAACACTCCGCATTTCCCCCTCCCCGTGGTTTATTTAATACCTGTCCCTGCTCAGCATCAAGAGGGTAGGGACAGTGTCACTACCAAGTCTCCAACATCTAGTTAAGTTCCTGGGACATGGCTATCAAAATACTGTGCACTGCATTGAATTAGTAGAGAAAAATAGAAAGAGGAAAAATATCCGCAGGAGACCGAAGGGAGTCAGTCTGCTCCAGGAAAAACAGCCCCGGAGGCAGGGTCAGAATGTCCCCATCTTCCACGGGGTCCATCCCAGTTCTGAGAGTGGCTTGCTTCTGCCTCAGGCTCCTGGGACTCGCATCACTCCTCTTCCCTCTCCACCAGGGCCAGGTCTCTGCAGGGCTTTCAGCTTATCCACGGGAAAAGGCCAGAAAAACAGCTCCACAGTCTGAGTTCAGCGAACCACGCAATAACCAAGTGTGCGGCATTGGGCAGGCCACTCAGCCCCTCTGGGATTCATTTCTCATACATGGCAAAGAAGCAGATTCCAAGGGAAAGTGGAATGTTCCTTCTACTTCAGACCCCAGAATCTCATTTGGATAGAGTTGTGACAGGATTTTCCATTAAACCTCAATCTGAGTAACTATGAAAATAAAACCAAGTCCTGCAACTATTGAAAGGGTTAGCTTTCTTATTATCCTTTATTCAACTACCTTGTATATTATAACAGCAGTCGGGCTGCACCATGTCATCTTGGGTTTAAATAAACACTGATTATGTTGATACATTTTCCTGTTCCTCCCTGTTTCTGATTATTAATACTTATCTAAAATCCAGGTTAGGCTGTGCATACTTAATAAGTATTTGTACACTTTGGAAAGAAGGTGCAATGATTTGTAAATGTCTTCATTATGAGTTTATAACATCTCCTAGATAGTCACCTTACTCAGTAAAATTACTTCCTCGGAAGCTCTGCCCACGTGTTTAGTGAATGGGCTTGTGGAGAATAGACAATCACACAAATATTTCCTCTTTCATAGAATTCCAAAAATGATTTTAAAGCCTCCTGATCACCAGAAAATATAAAATAATTATTTCAGTAAAAACAATTGGGGTGATTATGGATCAAAAAATAAATTGTATCACAGAACTTTACTCAGAAACATTAGCAAGCTGCATTTTAGAATACTTTCACAAACTTCTAATCATTTTCAAGTGTTAATACTCTGTTCCAAGCACTGTTTTAGAGATTAATTCATACAACCATGTGGGCTACTAACATTCCTGAGCCCATGCATTGAAAACAATAGATTGGACCAAAACACAAAATTATAGACTACAAAAAATAGGTTATAGGAAAATCACGTTAGGACTCAAGCACCTTACAACAACCCACTAGTATTTTTAAAATATTTTATGAAAATATATAATAACATAGATACAGAAAAGTGCACAAACGCTAAGTGTACAGCTTGACACATCTTTTACAAAATGAATGCCCAACATCATGAGCCCTTACAGCAAGAAACAGAACATTACCAGTCCCCTCAAAAGTCCTCCTCATGCCTCCTTCCAGGCACTTTTCCTTCCAAGATGACTTCTGAATAAGGTGACAGAGAAAGGCAACTAAGAAGGTATGGTTAAGCCAAGAACGACAGGATGAATAGGGTTTAGACAGGGAAGAGCAAGGTGGCAGACTGGGGTGGGGACAGTTTCCCAGGGAGGTGAAGCATCATGTGCAAAGCATTGCAACAGAGATTTCTTGAGCCTGTGTTTGTATTTTACATAAATGGAATCATACAATATGCACTCTTTTATTTTTCAGTTTATTTCTCATTTATTTACTCCTTTATTATAACTATTCAAAGTTAAGCATATTATGAGAGGACACAGAATGAATGTTAGATGAGTCCCCTTCTCATAATTGTCTGGGCAATTTATAAAAATTAAACATATACATGTGAAGTGGACTCATGACAATACAACAGAGTATGTGGTGAAAGTATACTGATTGTCAAAATGAAATCTGTAATAATTTAGGAGGTTATGAATAAATCTTGACATTTCTCTCCACCTCGTTTTCACATTTAGTCCCCAAAGCCTATTTCTTCCAACTGAAAAGCATACCTGGGATCTATCCTCTCCATTCCTACTGTCACCACTTTAGTTCAGGCCATCATTATCCCCACCCCAAATTATATAATTTGTCTCTCCTGCTCCAGTTTTATTTTACTCAACGGATTCTCTACCATAGGCAGAATAATCTTAAACTACAAAAATGATTGTGTTGATGGATTCCCATTCCCCTGAAGATTAAGCCCATATTCTTTAAATGGCTTCTTAACAGTCCTGTGACTGGATCTTGGCTTACCCTTTTGTCCTGATCTCTTCCTCTGTCATACTTTATGGTCTAACTATATTGTATTTAGCGTTCCTTGAATATGATCTGTTCTAAATCTTCTCAGTGTTTATAGTATTTCCTTAGGAAGATCTTTTCTGATCCTTAGATCAGGGTCAGATAGCCTGATGACACTCTCATATCACCTCTCAATCTTCTGTCATAACAAAACATTCATGTTTAATTATCTGCTTTTGTGATGGGATATCTCATGTTATCATGGATTCTCTAGCGTAGTATCTGACACACAGAAGATGTTTAATAAATTCTACATGAAGAAACAAATACAGAAAGGAAGATAGACATTAAGATAGCTCTTAAATAATGATGTACTATTTTGTGTCTGGCTGCTGTCATTCAGTATTTCATCTGTGGCTCATTCTGCATTGTGACGCATTTGAGTCACTTTTCGTTTGGGATTATCACAAACAGAGCTTACTCATCAACGGATTGGATGTGATCTTTGCCCAGTAGTTCTGAAGATGAGTGACTGAGTGTTATGAAACCAGGGAACTCAAGTGACTGTTCTTAATGGCAAGTGTGACCAGCATCCCCTGGAGGTTTCTTAAAGCCCAGATGGCTGGGTCCCACCTCCTGTGTCTGCTTCAGTAGTGAGACTTGAGAATTTGCATTAATAACAGATTCTCAAATGATACTGAAGCTGCTGGTCCAGGGATTACACTTTGAGAGCCACTGAACTAAAGATATCCATAGAGCTAAACACAGGCAGTCTGCAGCAATTTCTAAACCCAGACTCATTTTCAAAATCTCTCCAACTTTACAGAGCTCTTACACAGAAAATTATTTTTCCCTTCCATGGGAGATCTTTCAGGTTGCAAGAAGTGGAGTCCCATTCAGGTTCCTTCTGGGGATTTGGTTTTTTAAAAAGAGAAGCAGGGAGTAAAAAAACAACCCAGAAAACAACATCAGAGCCATGCAGCCAGGCCTGATATAATAGCTGTACTTGACAGAGATGAGCAAATATATCACCTGAGTATTTTGGAAAAGTGAAGCTCCTGAGTCAGGAAGTCCAGGTAAGGATTCAATATCCTGCATTTCTAAGGAGCTCCCAGGTGATGCTGATGTTGGTCCACAGAGCCACAGAATAAAAAGGTGGTTGAGAGTGGCACATTCTCTACTCTCGATGCCAGCAGTGCAGCCGGTTATCTGCTGGCAACTCTGAGAGCCCTACAGGAGCTCAGGAACTCTTCCCAGCTTGGGCTCAACACCTCCTTCTCTGCTTTTCTGTTTACCTTCTCCCCTATTCTCCCCATACCACTCTGCCCCATACCCTCTACTTCCTTGTGTCTTCTGCTAGTGAGGCTTCTCCTGCTGTGAGCTCCTCTCTTCTGTTTTTATACCTTACATTTAAATTCCCCAACAGAAGATTTGATTACGTCAGAACATACTTTTTGCTGTATGGGATGTTCTTGTAGTACAGAATCCTTGTACTTCAAAGACCAGATCATACCTACATGTGGGTCAGAAGTGCCCACACATGAGAAACGAGGACGTGGGGTACAAAGAATGATAACCTTATCGGTGGTTCCTGGCCTCGACTGCACTTTAGAATTACCTGGAGGAAGAAGGGAAGGGAGGAGGGCATTTTGAAAATACCCAGGGCAAAGCTAAAACCATGGAAATTTTATTGGCCAGGGTAGGGGCAGGTATTTGTGCTATCTGTGAGTTCTCCAGGTATTTCTAAATACCAGTCAATGCTGAGAGTCACTTAACTATGTTATGTTACTAAGGCTGCTGTAACAAAGTACCGCAAACTAGATGGCTTAACACATGGAAATTTGTTCTCTCACATTTCTGGAGGCTAGAAGTCTGAGACAACACCATGATCCCTTGAAAGTCTCTAGAGGAGGATCCTTCCCTGCCTCTTCAAGCTCCTAGTAGTCCCAGGTATTCCTTGGCTTGTGGCAGCATCACTGCATCTTCACATGACAATCCACCATCTGTGTGTGTTTCTGTGTCCAAATTTCCCTCTTTTTATAATAGCAACAGCTATATTGGATTAGAACTCACTCTAACAGCCTTATCTTATCTTGATTACATCTGCAAAGGTCCTATATCTAATTCTAAATATGATTATCTTTACAGGTACTAGGGGTTAAGATTTTCTTTCTTTCATTTCTAACATATCTTTCAGGAGGATGTAATCAAGCTATAATATTGACCTTTATATAAGAACCTCTTAGCTTAGGTTGACATACTAAGACAGTTCTGGAGGGGTAGTATAGGTGACTGCCATGTTGTATGGCCTGTCCTTCCCACATTCCCTCCCACTCACCCAAAAATAAAGCTAACTTGGAAATTAGTAGTCTCAATTTTCCCACCTAGTTTTAAGAAAACCACTCATTCTGTCCACCCTGACCTTGACACTTCTAGCTTCCAGAACCAGAAGGCAGCAACAGTTTTTGGCAAGCATGAATCAAAACAACAAATTAAAGCGCCTTGCATAGTGGCTGTTACACAATGGAAACTATTAGCTATTGTTTCTGAAATTGTGGTTGCCATTTGCTCACATAATTTATGTCTGCATACAGGCAGTGTATTATCCAAGAAAAATATCCCATATTCATCATCCTTTCCCCCTGAACCAGAATTCTGTTTTCCAACTCTTTGATGAACTCCCAACTTTTTCATGTATCAAAATCAGCCAGCCAACATGTCATGTATTACTTGTATTCTGCACTGTGCTAGGATTTTGAAAAATACAAAGAAACAGAATACATCTTCCTGGTCTCAGAGGGTTTACACTTTTATATGCTACAAGAACCAGGTATATCCAATTGGGGATCAAAAGAGGTTTCAAGGGAAGAGTTATGTGAGTTAAACCTTGGAGGAAAAGAAGAGAGGGTTTGGTGAAAAGAGCATTCCAGACAAAAGGCCTGTATTAAGGAACATAGAAACAATGATACAAACCCAAAGAAAGCAAAGGAGAGACAGTAAAAAATGGAGAAAATAGTGCAAAAGTGTTACTGAAGAGAAAATGCCATGTTTGGCATTGAATAAAGACTGGGATTCACAGATTAAAATATTCTAACAAGAACTCATTAAAATAAGTCTAGCTTTCTGGAGGCAGGGAGGGATTTTTTAAACTTTATATTCACATCTCATGGTGGAACTTAAAATGATATGTTAGTGATCGGTCACTTGGCTTGTCTGTCAGTAAAGGATGGAGCATGAAGCAGCTGTGAAATTAACATGCACTGTAGTTTATCATGGACACTTCAAAGGCATCTGCAGCCCCAGGCTCCTCTCAGGACTTATAAAATATAAAAAGAAAAAGATAAAAGATAAAACCCCAAAGCAATCAGAGTGGAAAGCAAATCAGCTACAAAGGGCCAAGAATCAGATTGATGCAGCTTTGTCTTTAGCAACTTTGCTGCAGAGTAATGCAGATGATTAATGAGTATCTTGAATGCTGAAAGAGCAAGCTGAGATGCTCTACAAATGGATTAGTTACTTTTTTATGGGAGGATAGTTACTTTACAATGTGTATGTTACTTTCTGCTGCACAACAAAGTGAATCACCTATAGGTATATATACCCCCTCATTTTTTGATTTCCTTCCTATCTAGGTCACCACAGAGAATCAAGGGCAGTTCCCTGTACTATGCAGTAGGTTCTCATTGGTTGTCTGTATTACACATAGTAGAGTACATATGTCAACCTCAGTCTCCACCAACCCACCCCTCCTCCTCTCTTGGCATCCATACATCTGTTCTCTAGTCTGTGTCTCTGTTTCTGCTTTGCAAATAAGTTCATCTACCATTTTTCTAATTTCACATATATGTGTTCAGTTCAGTTCATTCATTCAGTCGTGTCCGACTCTTTGCAACCCCATGACCCGCAGCATGCCAGGCCTCCCTGTCCATCACAAACTCCTGGAGTCTACCCAAACCCATGTCCATTGAGTTGGTGATGCCATCCAACCGTCATCCTCTGTCGTCCCCTTCTCCTCCTGCCTCCAATCTTTCCCAGAATCAGGGTCTTTTCCAATGAGTCAGCTCTTCCCATCAGGTGGCCAAAGTATTGGAGTTTCAGCTTAGTTTACAATATTACAAATGGCTCAGTTCTTAAGCAGTTGCTTCTTTGCAAATTCTTGATGATTTTCTTTTCTTGTCAGAGAAACAAATAATAGCATACCTTAATTTGTATTTTAGAAACACATTCAAATGTTACAATAGAATATGAAGAATACTCTGGAACTGAATTTAAGCAAAGAGTGTATATGAATTCATTCATGGTTCTCTTCCAGGTTGAAACACTTAACTCCCCAGCTTTTGAGTGCAGTGTCCTGTTGATTGCATCTGAGAGAGTGAAAAATGTGGTCTTCCAGGAGAATCCTCCATAATTTTTGACTCTATTCAATCTAAATATGCATAACCATCTAAGTGAGCGATCAAATGTTTGCTGCCATGCTCAGTATATATTGTGAATTAGGAATTTCTAATTTTAGAAGGACTAAGAGAGGAAATTGACGGAATATGATGGCACAACTTTTCTCTCCTTGAGCTTTGACAAAGACACAGAAAATACCATCTCATTGATATGAAATAACAATTTTCTTTTCTTTGAAAAAAACATACACTTATTTTGTTACAAGATTGTGTTGAATTCTTTCTTTCTAGTTTACCTATAATCATTAATCCCTTTGACTTTGACATCCAATAAATGATTCATAAATGACAAAAATGGAAAGCTACTCACCTAAAAACAAAGTCTAGACACCAGAAAGTGAGCCTGCCTGTGGTCAGTCCCTCAGCCACCTTTTCAAGGCTATCCATCTCCAACTCTACTCTCCAGCCTCACCAAATGGCTTATGGTTTCCAGAGTGTGCCATGCTACCTCACATCTCCATGCCAATGGTCACCAGCCTGAAACATCTTTCCCTCTCCTTCCCATTTCTTTCCCTCTCTTAAGCTACCAAATTCCCATCCAAAACCACTTCAGAGTCACCTCCCCTACCTAGTTTTGCTAACATGCAAAACCTAGTGATTTTCTTTTCTTGTCAGAGAAGAAATCAATAGCATAGTATTATTCATATTTTAAAACAACATCCAAATGTTACAACAGAATATCAATACTCTGAAAGTGAAAGTGAAGTCTCCCATAGACTGTAGCCCACCAGGCTGGGTCTGCCATTGGAAGAAACCATAGGAGAGAAAAAAGAAATTTAACTCTAAATGTCAGGTCTTTCTTAGGAATACATTTTAAAAGCAATGCATGCCTGGCCAACCTGGGATTCATGAGCCTAGAGTCAATCTGATACGGAAATGACTACAGTTTCATGGACTAGTATCTGTTTTCCAGATGAAACTAGGGTGAGTGATTTGAGAAGTGGAGGGATTGATGAGTGATAATGACAGTCCCCATGTTCCCTATGACTTCTCTGGAGGAAGGCACAAAGCACCAAAGCATCATGGCGCTAGGACATTTCCCAGAAAGGGCAGTAGAAGAAAGAGCAGGACACTTTCTGTGGCAATCAATTTCAAAAGCCAAAGTGAGCTCTTAGAACTGGTGGTCCACACTTGGCAGAGAAGTCAAGATTTTAAGCAGAAAGGTGGCTTCCTGGGACTCTTGCTCCTGGGGGACTTGTGTCCAAAGCCTCCCTGGCGTGTAGTATGAGAAAAGCTCAAAACTGAGGGTTTTGCCTTTGTTCTTGATTTTTGCTTAAAATCAAACTCAGAAAATTCATACCATGATAGAGAATGAAAATTTATCATTTCAGTTTTAGTACAAATATTCAGGGCACTTTCTCCAGCTTTTTATCTCAAAAGTTCAAACTTAGAATTTGATAGACAATGAACATTCTTATACCACTTGCCCAGAATTACCATTTGTAATCATTTAGTGACATTTGCTTGCCATTTTCTTTACTAAAATTAATTGAAAGTAAGTTGCACACTACCCCCCACCCTGGAAGTGCATGCTGCCAGCCACCTCTGCCAAGAGACCCACAATCGGAATCCAACTTTTGCCCCCATCCTCCTGGAAGTGTGCACATGGGCCATGCACCTGCATACCCACTACCAAAGGGATAACAGCCAGCACACACTGAGGAAAGAAACAGCAAGCATCCAAACCAAAAATAACCCTCACATCAAAAAAAATCAAACCCACAGAAGCTATGCTTGCACGCTCCAGCATACAAATAGCCCTCCAATACTACAGTAGATACTTGTTTCTCCTAAACTCACAGAGCAAGAGAAATATAAGCAAAATGAAAAAGTAGAGGGATCACTCTCAGTTAAAAGACCAAGAGAATTTCCCTAAAGGGGCAAACAATGAAGCAGATCTCTTCATCTAACAGACACCAAGTTCAAAAAGAAAATAATAAAAATATTGAAGGAATTAAGAAAGGCTATCAACAGAAATGCAGATTACTTAACTAGAAACTATAAGGATGAGCCAGGAAAAACTAAAAAATTTATTTCCTAAGATAAAAGCTGAGCTCAAAGCAATGAATAGCAGAATGAATCGTGCAAAAGAAAGAATAAGTGACCTGAAAGATAGGAAAATGGAAATTACTCAATCAAAACATCAGAAAGAAATCTAAATTTTAAAAACAGAGGCAATATATTACTAAAATACATATGGGACAAAATAAAGCATGCCAATCTATTCACAATAGGGATTCTAGAAGGAAAAGAAAGAGAAAGAGGGATTGGATTCAAGAAAAGAAATCTATTTGTGAAAGCAATGATAAACACAAGGAACAGAAAAAGGATAAACATAAAGTGTTAAAAAGGGACATCAAAATCATAAAATGTGGAGAAGAAGACTAAGAAAATCAGATTCTTTCCTTTTCTTTCTTTTAGAATGCATTTGAGCCTACATGATGATCAATCCAAAGCAAGCAGATAAAGAGGTTAAGATACTTGAAAAACAAGGCAACCAGAAATAAAAAAACATTAAATAGATTCCCAAAACTAAAAAGAAGAGAACACAAGCATAAAATAAAATAAAATTATCAAATCACAAAAGGGAAAACAAAACAAACAGGAAGGAACAAGGAAAAAGCAAAAATAAACCAGAAAACAAGGTTTGAAATGGCAAGAAATACATATGTATCAATAACTGCCTCAAATGTCAATGGACTGAATGCTCCAATTAAGAGACATAGAGTGGCAGACTAGACAGAAAAACAAGAGCCTACAGTATGCTCCTTATAAGAGATCTACTTTAGGGCAAAGGATACACATAGGTTGAAAGTGAGGGGATGGAAAAAGATATTTCAGGCAAATGGAAATGACGAGAAAGCAGGAGTTTCTATACTCATGTCAGATAAAATAGGCTTCAGAGACTATAGGGAGAGATAAAGAAGGACACTGACTGCATGCTCAGTCACTTCAGTCGTGTCCAGCTCTTTGTGACCCTATGGACTGTAGCCTGCCAGGCTCCTCTGTCCATAGGATTCTCCAGGCAAAAGTACTGGAGTGGGCTGCCATGTCCTCCTCCAGGGGATCTTCCTGACCGACTCAAGGATTGAACCCACATCTCCTGCATATCCTGCATTACAGGCAATTTCTTTACTGCTGAGCCACCAAGAGAAAGATAATGATAAGAATATCAACATAAAAAAGGATGTTACACTCATTAACTTATTTGCACCTCATATAGGAGCATCCAAATACATAAAACAAATACTAAAAGACATAAAGGGAAGAAACAATGGGAATACAATAATAGTTCCGTTCATTCGCTCAGTTGTATCACTCAGACTCAATAATAGTAGGAGACTATAATACCCCACTAATATCAATGGACAGATCTTCCAGACAGAGAATCAATAAGGCAACAGAGATCCTAAATGATACAATAGAACAGTTAGACTTAATTGATATTTTCAGAACATTACATCAAAAAAAAAAAAAAAACCCTCCACAGAATACACATTCTTTTCAAGTGCACATGCACATTCTCTAGGATTGATCATGTACTTGGGCACAAAAGTCATTTCATCAAATTTAAGACTATAAAAATTATTTTAAGCATTTTCTCTGACTACAGTGGCATGAAACTAGAAATCAATCACAGTAAAAGAAATGGGGAGGGGAAAAAAAAAAAACAACAATGACTACATGGAAACCAAACAAATAAAAACCCAATGTGTCAACAAGGAAATTAAAAAGTTTTTTGAGACAAATGACAATGAAAACACACAACTATACAAAACTTTTGTGATGCAGTAAAAGCAGTTCTTAGAGGAAAGTTCATAGCAATACAGGCTTTCATTTTAAAAAAACAAAACACCAAGAAAACTCTTAAGTAAACAACCTATTTATTTTCTTCAGCTCCAAAGTCACTGCAGATAAAGACTGCAGCCGTGAAATTAAAAGATTTGCTTCTTGGAAATAAAGCTATGACAAACCTAGATAGCATATTAAAAAGTAGAGACGTTTTGCTAACAAAGATCTGTCGAGTTAAAGCTATGGTTTTTCCAGTAGTCATGTATGGATATGAGAGTTGGACCATAAAGAATGCTGAGTGGCAAAGAACTGATGCTTTTGAATTGTGGTGCTAGAGAAGATGCTTGAAACTCCCTTGGACTGCACGGAGATCAAAACAGTTAAGTCTAAAGAAAATCAACCCTGAATAGTCTTGGAAGGACTAATGCTAAAGCTCCAATACTTTGGTCACCTGATGCAAAGAGTTGACTCATTGGGAAAGACCCTGTTGCTGGGAAAGATTGAGGGCAAGAGGAGAAGGGGTTGGCAGAGAATAAGATGGTTGTATGGCATCACCATCGCAATGGACGTAAGTCTGAGCAAACTTCAGGAGACAATGAAGGACAGGAAAGCCTGGCATGCTGCAGGTCATGAAGTCACAAAGAATCAGGCATGACTCAGTGACTGAACAACAACAACAGCAAACAACCTACCCTACCACCTAAAAGAATTAGAAAAAGAAGAGCAAACAAAACCTAAAGAAACACAGAAATAACAAAGATCAGGGAGGAAATAAAACAGAGTTTAAAAATAATAGAAAAATAAATAAAACCAAGAGCTAATTCTTTGAAAGAGTAAGCAAAATTGATGAACAGCTGGCCAGGCTCAGCAAGAAGAAAACAAAGAGAAGTCAAATAAATAAAATAAGAAATGAAAAAGGAGAAACTCAACTGATATCACAGAAACACAAAAAACCATACAAGAATGTTATCAACAATTATATGCCAACAAATATGACAACCTAGCAGAAATGGACAACTTTCTAGAAACATCAGTTCGGTCAGTCACTCAGTTGTGTCCGACTCTTTGTGACCCCATGAATCGCAGCACGCCAGGCCTCCCTGTCCATCACCAACTCCCAGAGTTCACTCAGACTCACATCCATTGAGTTAGTGATGCCATCCAGCCATCTCATCCTCTGTCATCCCCTTCTCCTCCTGCCCCCAATCCCTCCCAGCATCAGGGTCTTTTCCAATGAGTCAACTCTTCACATGAGGTGACNGGCTGTCTATTGTCACCCTGCTTATTTAACTTCTATGCAGAGTACATCATGAGAAACGCTGGGCTGGAAGAAGCACAAGCTGGAATCAAGATTGCCGGGAGAAATATCAATAATCTCAGATATGCAGATGACACCACCCTTATGGCAGAATGTGAAGAGGAACTCAAAAGCCTCTTGATGAAAGTGAAAGAGGAGAGTGAAAAGTTGGCTTAAAGCTCAACATTCAGAAAACTAAGATCATGGCATCTGGTCCCATCATTTCATGGGAAATAGATGGGGAAACAGTGGAAACAGTGCCTGACTTTATGTTTGGGCTCCAAGACCACTGCAGATGGTGACTGCAGCCTTGAAATTAAAAGACACTTACTCCTTGGAAGGCAAGTTATGACCAACTTAGACAGCATATTAAAAAGCAGAGACATTACTTTGCCAACAAAGGTCTGTCTAGTCAAGGGTATGGTTTTTCCAGTAGTCATGTATGGATGTGAGAGTTGTACTATGAAGGAAGCTAAGCACTGAAGAATTGATGCTTTCGAACTGTGGTGTTGGAGAAGACTCTTGAAAGTCCCTTGGACTGCAAGGAGATCCAACCAGTCCATCCTAAAGGAGATCAGTCCTTTAGGACTGATGTTTAAGGACTGGTGTTGAAGCTGAAACATTGGTAGGACTGATGTTGAAGCTGAAACTCCAATACTTTGGCCACCTGATGGGAAGAGCTGACTCATTTGAAAAGACCCTGATGCTGGGAAAGATTGAAGGCAGGAGGAGAAGGAGATGACAGAGGATGAGATGGTTAGATGGCATCATCGACTCAATGCACATGAGTTTGGGTAAACTCCGGGAGTTGGTGTTGGACAGGGATGCCTGGCATACTGTGGTTCATGGTGTAGCAAAGAGTCGGACACAACTGAGCAACTGAACTGAACTTAAACTCAAAAGCTTTTACACAGAAAAGGAACAATAAAGTAAACAAAAAGACAACCCACAGATTGGAAGAAAATACTTGAAAATAACGTGACAAATAAGGGATTAGTTTGCAAAATTTACAAACAGCTCATGACACTTAATACCATTGAAAGAAACAACCCATTCAAAAAATGGGCAGAAGACCTAAATAGATATTTCTCCAAAGAAGACATATAGATGACCAAGAGACACATGAAAAAATGTTCAACACTGCTAATTATTAGAGAAATGCGAATCAAAACTCTGACATAAATTATACCAATGTTTTCTTAAGTCAATCTTCCAAGACAACAGAAATAAAAACAAAAATAAACAAATTGGACATAATCAAACACAAACTTTTGCACAGCAAAGGAAACCATTTTTTCCCCTTTTGTTTCTTTTTATTTCCTTTTCTTTTTAAACTTTTTAATTTTATTTTATTTATTATTTTTTTTACAGGAAGCCATTTTTAAACACCAAAAATACAACTTATGGAGTGGGAGAACATATTTTGCAAATGATGCCTTAGACAAGGGCTGAATCTCCAAAATATACAAACAGCTCATACAATTCAACAACAACAAAAACCAAACAACCCAATCAAAAAATGAGCTGAAGACATTAATAGACAGTTTTTCAAAGAAGACATTCAGATAGATAGATGGTCAGTAGGTTTATGAAAGATGCTCAACATACTCTAATTACTAGAAAAATGCAAATCAAAACTACATCACACTGGTCAGAATGGCTATCATCAGGAAATCCACAAAACACAAATGCTGAAAAGAGTGTGGTGGGAAAGGGTACCCTCTTACACTGTTTGTAGGAATGTAAGTTGATGCAGTCACTAAAGGAAACAATATGGAGATTCCTCAGAAAACTAAAAATAGAATTACCATATGATCCAGTATTTCCACTCCTGGACATATACCTGGACAAAACTATAATTTAAAAAGATACATGCACCCCTAAGTTCAAAGTTCATAGCAACATTATTCACAATAGCCAAAACATGGAAACAATCTAAATGTCCAACAACAGATGAATGGATAAGGAAGATGTGGTCCATATACACTATGGAATACTTTTCATCAAAAAGAATGAAATAATGTCATTTACAGCAGCACTGATACAACTAGACTTTATCATACTAAATGAAGCCAAAAATAGAAAGACATATATTCACTTACATGTGAAATATAAAATATGGTGAAAATGAACCTATCTACAAAAAAGAAACAGACTCACAAACATAGGGAACAGACTTCCCCCAGCAGGACAGGGATGGAGGGAGGAAAGATTTGGGAGTTTGGGATTAGCAAATGTAAACTATTATATACAGGATGGATAAACAACTAGGTCCTATTGTATAGAACAGGGGACTGTATTCAATATCCTATAATAAATCATAATGGAAAAGAGGTGTGGGTCAGCAGTGGCTTGCCATGGAGATGGGGGTTCTGGCAGCAGCAGTCCTGGGAGGTGCCCCTTGAGCATAAACCCTCTTGAAGCTCACCATTAGCCCTCCTGTAGAGCCCAAGACCAGGATCACCTCAGGCCAAAAGACTAACAGGGAGGGAGCATAGATCCACTCATCAGGAAACAATTTGATTAAAGTTTTACTGAGCACAGCCCTGCCCACCAGAGAAAAACCCAGTTTTTCCCATGCCACTTCATCCCATCAGGAAGCTTACACAAGTCTCTTAGCCTCATTCCCCACAGGCAGACAGAAGCAGCAAGAATTAAAATCCCACAGCCTCCGAAATGAAAACCACATTCACAGAAAGTTAAATGTTCCAGAAAAACATCTAGTTGTGCTTTACTGACTATACCAAAGCCTTTGATTGTGTGGATCACAATCAACTGTGGAAAATTCTGAAAGAGATGGGAATACCAGACCACCTGACCTGCCTCTTGAGAAACCTATATGCAGGTCAGGAAGCAACAGTTAGAACTGGACATGGAACAACAGACTGGTTCCAAATAGGAAAAGGAGTACATCAAGGCTGTCTATTGTCACCCTGCTTATTTAACTTCTATGCAGAGTACATCATGAGAAACGCTGGGCTGGAAGAAGCACAAGCTGGAATCAAGATTGCTGGGAGAAAGATCAATCACCTCAGATATGCAGATGACACCACCCTTATGGCAGAAAGTGAAGAGGAACTCAAAAGCCTCTTGATGAAAGTGAAAGTGGAGAGTGAAAAAGTTGGCTTAAAGCTCAACATTCAGAAAACGAAGATCATGGCATCCGGTCCCATCACTTCATGGGAAATAGATGGGAAAACAGTGGAAACAGTGTCAGACTTTATTTTGGGGGGCTCCAAAATCACTGCAGATGGTGACTGCAGCCATGAAATTAAAAGACGCTTACTCCTTGGAAGGAAAGTTATGACCAACCTAGACAGCATATTCAAAAGCAGAGACATTGCTTTGCTGACTAAGGTCTGTCTAGTCAAGGGGATGGTTTTTCCAGTAGTCATGTATGCATGTGAGAGTTGGACTGTNTTGGTGATGGACAGGGAGGCCTGGCGTGCTGCGATTCATGGGGTCGCAAAGAGTCGGACACGACTGAGCGACTGAACGGAACTGAACTGAATCAAAATGAAAAGGCAGAGGACTATGTCCCAGATGAAGGAACAAGATAAATCCCCAGAAAAACAAATAAATGAAGTGCAGATAGGCAGAAGAACTGATAAATGACCTGGAAGAGTGAATGGTGGAAATCACTGCCACAAAACAGAATAAAGAAAAAAGAATTTAAAGAAATAAAGACAGCCTAAAAGATCTTTGGGATAACATTAAATGTACCAACATTCACACTACAGGAGTCACAGAAGGAGAAGAGAGACAGGACCTGAGAAAATATTTGAAGAAATAATAGCTGAAAACTTCCCTAACATGGGAAAGGAAATAGTCAATCAAGCCCAGGAAGTGCAGAGAGTCCCAGGCAGAATAAACCCAAGGAGTAACATACCAAGACACATAGTAATCAAACTGACAAAAATTAAAGACAAAGATATTCTCTATGTCTGTTCCTCCATTGCTGCCCTGTAAGTAAATTAAAATTCTGTAAAGCATTTATTCTTCAAATATAAAATATTAAAAGCAACAAGGGAAAAATGATAAGTAACATACAAGTGTACTCCCAGAAGGTTATCAGCTGAGTTCTCAACTCTACAAGCCAGAAGAGAATGGCACAATATAAAGTGATGAAAGGGAAGAAACTTCAACCAAGAATACTCTACCCGGTAAGACTCCAGTTCATATTTGACAGAGAAATCAAAAGCCTTCCAGACAAGCAAAACTTAAGAGAATTCAGCAACACCAAGCCAGCTTTATAAAAGATGCTAATAGAACTTCTCTAGGCAGAAAACACCGGAGAAGGCAATGATACCCCACTCCAGTACTCTTGCCTAGAAAATCTCATGGATGGAGGAGCCTGGAAGGCTGCAATCCATGGGGTCACTGAGGGTCGGACACGACTGAGCGACTTCACTTTCACTTCTCACTTTCATGAATTGGAGAAGGAAATGGCAACCCACTCCAGTGTTCTTGACTGGAGAATCCCAGGGACGGGGGAGCCTGGTAGGCTGCCGTCTCTGGGGTCGCATGGAGTCGGACACGACTGAAGCGACTTAGCAGCAGCAGCAGCAGGCAGAAAACACACAAGAAGGAAAAGACCTACAAAAATTAAACCCAAAACAATTTAAAAAATGGTAATAGGATCACATATATCAATAATTACCTTAAATGTAAACAGACTGAATGCATCAACCAAAAGATATAGACTGACTGGGTGGATACAAAAACAAGACAAGAGACCCACCTCAGACCTAGAGATGCTTACAAACTGAAAGTAAGGGAATGGGAAACAAATGAACTTCCAAAACATAAAGAGATTCACAGTCTTAGAGAATGAACTTATGGTTGCTGGTGGGGAAGGATGGAGGGAAGGGATAGTTGGGGAGTTTGGGATGGACACGTATGCACTGCTATACTTAAAATGGATAACCAATAAGGACCTATTGTATGGTATATAGCCGATGGAACTTTGCTCAGTATTATGTGGCAGCCTGGATGGGAGGGGTGTTTGGGAGAATGGATACATGAATATGTATGGCTGAATTCCTTCACCATTCACCTGAAACTATCACAACATTGTTAATCAGCTATACCTCAATACAAAATAAGTGTTTTTTTTAAAAAAAGAATGTCTATATGTGTATAACTGAGTCACTTTGCCATACAGAAGAGATTGGCACAATATTGTAAATCAACTACACTTCAATTTAAAAATACAATTAAAAAAAGAAAGTTTCACACATCATGACAGTTAACATTGAAATATTTAAGTATGTGTCTTCTAAGAGTATTCTCCTACACAGCCACAATATTATTAGCACAACTTAGAAGGTTAATATCAATGAAATAATATCAAATATACAGTTTATACTCAAATTTTTCCAGATTATTCCAATAATATCCTTATATTAATAGCTTCTCTTTCAATTGAAGATCCATTCTAGGATCACTTACTACATTTGATTTTCATGGCTCTTTAATCTTTTTTCATCTAGAATAGCTATTCTGCTAATTTTTGCATATAATATTGGCTTTCTGAAGTGTTCAAACCAGTTATTTTGTACAACGTACTTCAACTGTATTTGTGAGGCTATTTGCCTTATAACAAGATTTGGCTTGTGTATTTTTATTAGGAACACTGCAAATGTGAGTTTGTGCCCTTCACAGTGAAACATCACATCAGAGGTCACATGATATCATTTTGTCCCATGACTTGGAATGTTGAGTTTGACCCCTTCCCTAAAGTAAAAGCCTCTAGATAATTCGCTTGTAAAACTACCTTTCCTCTTTTATAATTAACAAGTAATCTCAGGACTAATGCTTCAAGGCTGAGGTCTGAAAGATCAATTACTGGAAGTGGAGTAAAAACCATGATCCATCAATAATTCTGTGAAAGAAGAAAATGCAAGAATATTAGAAAGGA
Organism: Redunca redunca; assembly: GCA_006410935.1. Lineage (NCBI taxonomy): Eukaryota > Metazoa > Chordata > Mammalia > Artiodactyla > Bovidae > Redunca > Redunca redunca. The sequence goes on from SJYQ01095341.1 coordinate 30,718, forward strand.
AAGTAAGTGCTCCCTCCCACACCACTTTCCTTTCATGCACACACACTAACACAATCTAAGGATCCCTGGAGATGCTGGGAAGAAGATAATGGTAAACCCAACATGTATGGGATGAGAGTTTGAGCTGTTCCATTTCAAACTAAAGGAAAAGTAACCCAGGCTGTTGGAAGAAATGGCAGCCCTTGAGGTGGCAGGCACTCTTGTAGACTGCTTGCAGCAAAGAAATAGAGGAAAACAACAGAATGGGAAAGACTAGAGATCTCTTCAAGAAAACTAGAGGTACCAAGGGAACAAACATTTCATGCAAAGATGGGCTCGATAAAGGACAGAAATTGTATGGACATAACAGAAGCAGAAGATATTAAGAAGAGGTGGCAAGAATACACAGAGGACCTGTACAAAAAAGATCTTCACGACCCAGACAATCATGATGATGTGATCCCTAATCTAGAGCCAGACATCTTGGAATGTGAAGTCAAGTGGGCCTTAGAAAGCATCACTACGAACAAAGCTAGTGGAGGTGATGGAATTCCAGTTGAGCTGTTTCAAATCCTGAAAGATGATGCTGTGAAAGTGCTGCACTCAATAT
>SJYQ01095341.1:40057-55176 GCA_006410935.1 Redunca redunca
AGGGATGACAGAAAATGAGATGGCTGGATGGCATCACCGACTCGATGGACGTGAGTCTGAGTGAACTCCGGGAGTTGGTGATGGACAGGGAGGCCTGGAGTGCTGCAATTCATGAGGTCACAAAAAGTTGGACATGACTGAGGAACTGAACTGAACTGAAGCAAGGAAAAAAAGAAAGGACTCATAAAAGTGTAAATAACAGAAGAGACATTACAACTGGTACTATGGAAATACAAAGAACCCTAAGGTTACTATAATAATGAATTGGATAACTCATTAATAGAAGAAACTGATAAATTTCTAGAAACATACATACAGTCTACCAAGAATGATTTATAAAGAAATAGACAAACTGAGCAGATCAATAGTGATTAAGGAGATTGAAATCATAATCAAAAACCTTCCACCAAAGAAAAGCTCAGGACAGAATGCTTTCACTGGTGAATTCTACTACAAATTTAAAGAAGAATTTTTTTTAAATCCTCAAATTCATATGGAATCACAAAAGAACTGGAATAGCCTGAAAAAAGAAGTAAAAAGCTAGAAGCATGATATTTCTTGGTTTTGAACTATACTGCAAAGCTATAATAAACATGCAGAAGGAAATGGCATCCTACTTCAGTACTCTTGCCTGGAGAATCCCATGGACAGAGGAGCCTGGTGGGCTGCAGTCTGAGGGGTCGCAAAGAGTCAGACACAATGAAGTGACTTAGCATAGCATAATAAACAAATAGTATAGTACTAGCATAAAAGCAGACACACAGTCTAATGGAACAGAATGCAGAGCCCATAATTAAACCCATGTACATACACTTAACTCATATTTGACAAGGTAGCCAATAATACTCACTGGGGAAAAGATAGTCATTTCCATAAATGGTGTTGGGAAAACTGGATATGCATAAACAAAAGGATGAAATTGGATTCCTAGATACAACACTCACAAAAATTAACTTGAAATATATTGAAGACTTGAATGTAAGGCCTGAATTTGTAAAACTCCTAGAGGAAAACAGGGAAAATGTTCCATGACATTGGTCTTGGTGACTATTTTTTAAATATAACCCTAAAAGCATGCTCAAGAAAAACAAAAAGAAACAAGTGGGATTATATCAAACTAAAAAGCTTCTTCATATGAACAGAAACAATCAACAGAATGAAGAGGCATCATAATGGGATAGGAGAAAATATTTGCAAACAATCTTCCAAATAAGGGGTTAATATCCAAAATGTATAAGGAATTCATACAACTCAATAGCAGTAATAATAATCTGATTTTTAAATGGTCAGAGGGCAGATTAGGCTTTTTTTTTTTCAAAGAAGACATACAAATGGACAACAAGTACATGAAAAGATGCTTCAATATCACTAACCATCAGGGAAATGAAAATCAAAACCACAGTAAGATATTACCTCATCCCTGTTAGAATGGCTATTATCAAAAAGACAAAAGATAGCAAGTTTTGGCAAGGTTATAGAGAAAAGAGAACCCTGTGCAGTGTTGGTTGGAATGTAAATTGGTGCGGCCACTATGAAAAAAGTTGTGAAAGTTCCTCAAAAAATTAAAAATAGAACTACCATATGATCCAGCAATCCCCCTTTCAGGTATATATCAGAAGAATATAAAACAACTACCTTGAAGAGACAGCTGCACCCCCATGTTCTTTGCAGTGTTACTCACAATAGCCCAGACATGGAAACAACCTAAGTGTCCATGAATGTATGAACAGACAAGATATACATATGATGGAATACTGTAGAATGGTGGTTGCAAGGGGCTGGAGAGGGAATGGGGAGATGTTGGTTGAAGGGTACGAACTTGCAGTTATAATACCAATATAAGTTCTGAGTATCTAATTACAGCATGGTGATTATAGTTAACAGTACTGTATTATATACTCAAAAGGTGATGAGTTGAAAGTTGACCACTTTAAACTGTCTCACCACCAAAAAATAAAATTATATGAGGTGATGGATGTGTTAATTAACATTATTTTGGTAATCATTTCACAACATATACATGTATCAAACCTTCGTATACTTTAAACTTACACAATGTTATATATCAGCTCTATCTAATAAATCTGAAAAAATATAGTAAAAAATATTAAAGAAAAGAAGGAGGGTGGGGTTAGTTCTACATAAGGTGAGAGGCAGAATCACATAATGTCACAACCCAAAAGTTTTCTTAATCATCCATTCAGGAATTTGAAATTGGCATCCCATTGGACTATATCTATTATGAAATATGTCCTCTTTGGACAACACAGGGCTTTTGTTTTGTTTTAACTAACCCAAGAGACTATTTATAAAGTTCTGAAATCCTAGACTCCGTGAAAAGATGGGAAGACCTGATCTGTCCATATTCCAAACTGTCGATAATCATTGGCTAGGATTTAACAGCAGGAAATACCTTCAGTCCTTCAGTCTCCTGCCACAGCTTCCAGTTCCAATTCTGTAAAGCCAGAGGTTACCTCTGCTTTGCAGCTACCAGCCATCCGTTGCAGGTCCTGAGAGTTTAATCCCCTCGTTCAATGTGTAAGGAAACCAAAGACCAGAGAAACCATAGGAGTTGCCTAAAATCAGAACCTGTTGTAAACAAAGTGAGGAACTCAAGAGACTCCTTAAAGACAGGAGGACCCCAGCTGGGATGGTTTTGAATGACCAAGGTGTCTGGCAGTTGTGGGCATCGCAGTTTTTAGTGAGTTCTTCAGGTCGGTGCTTTGAGCAGGGCAAGCCTCCCAGAGTCTCCAGCTCCCTCCAGAGGAATCTCCTCCCCCACAACCCCAAAGCCCCATTCTGCACTCGACAGAGTGTCCCCAGCACACAGCTTCCAGAACGAACGATAGAATGCAGCCTAGGCTCCTGCAGAAGTAATCAAAGTGTAGGCAGCAGGAGCGAACGCTGTCACTGGGCTCCAGGAAGACAGGATCCCTGTGGGGCGCCACGCAGGGGTACAGAGGGCCTCGCGGGTTCCTCAGAATTGCGTCATATCTAAACGGCTACTGAGGTCCCATTCACACTGGGGTACGAGTGCTCAGAAACCCTCTCGAGGGACCGGCCCCGCCAAGGCGGGTAGAACTTCGTGCGTCCCGACTCCTGGGAGCACCAGGTGCGCGAGGCGAGAGGCCACCCTCCGCCTCCGCGCTGAGACAGGCGGGGACCCTGGGGCGGAGCCCAGAGCGGAGCTGGCGACCCAGCCGGGCCGCAGAAGCCGGGAAGAGCTGCGCGGGCCGAACGCGAACTCTAGCTGGAACCCGGGGAGCACGACGCGCCCGGGAAGGGCGCTGGGTGAGAAGGCATAGGGACACCTCCTTCGAAGCGCAAGTCCGGTTCCTGAGACCGCTGGTGGGCAGAGCGCGGAAGCCGGTAAGTGCAGAGCTGGGCGCCGCCCCGGGCTCCGGTGGCGGGGTCGGGGGCGTAGCTCGGGCTGAGGGCTCAGACGCCCGCTTCTTCCTCAGGGAGTCTCGGGCCGCTCTGCCTGCTGCCGCCTTCCGAATGCGCCCTGGCTGGCTCGCAGTAGAGTGGGTGCCGGGAGCTGACCAGGCAGGGGGCCGTAGGCTGGGACCAGGCAGTGCGGCCGCGGGCGGGGGGAGCCACTGGGTAGCTGGGCCGGGGCGAGCACCGAACTCGAGGAAGGCGTGGGCAGGGGAGCCCCTTCGGGAAGGTGAGCAGGAAAGGGGAAGTGTCTCTGGGAAAATGCCCGCTCTGCAGATCCTCTCTCCACTCCCAGTTTTCTTCCCGCCTGGAGGCCCACATGCATCTCTTCTCGAGCCTGAATTTCTGACTTGATTCCCGCCGCTGCCAGGGTAGCGCCTCCGGCGACTGCGCGGCCGTGCCAGTGGTTAATAAGGGAGAGGAAGGACCAGGCTCCCGGAGCGGGTTGGTCCAGGGCAGGGAAAGCATCCCGAGGTAATGGGGAGTGGACCGGCTCCACCCTGGGAGCCCTCCGTCTCCTCGCGGGTCCCGGGACCGGAACCAAAGAGCAGCCGAAAGTAGAAACCGAGAGAGCGCGAGTCCAGCTTCTCCATCTCCGGCTTAGTAACTACTGCGGCGGGCTGGGTGAGACAGAGAGGCGATCCAAAACGAAGTTATCTCTAGCTGAGGTCTTGAACCTCCCCGGCTACACAGGGCGGCCGCGCCGCAGGTTGGAGTGTGCTGGCCGTCCTGCGACTGCTGTCCGTGCTGGGGGTGGGGGAGTGGGGATGGGGGGAGCAGTTTCTGTCCTTCTTTATCCCCGTCTTCTCAAAGGGCTGGACCAAACCAAACCTACTGTTCCGTTTGTTCCGCTTCTTGCTTCCAGCATCCCGTGGCTCCCACTCTTGGGAGTCCTTCCCAGTGTGCTAGGAGGTGACGGAAGGTGGATGAACGCGGGGAGCAGGGTTGTGGGGGGAGGAGGTGAGGGGTGGTATTCTGCTGGTGCTGTCTGGATGCTCTTCCCAGTGCCTCGGACACCTCGAACCGAACGGTACCTTATCTTCTGAGGGCTCAGTACTTCAGAGACTTTATTTCCTCTCCCATGGGCATCTGGAGGCACCAAGAATGTAGAGAACTTAGGCCATAAGGGATAGTCAGCCCTCAGGCCCTCCTGGATCCTCACTGACACTTCCCCGCCCCCAAACCCCCACCTCCTTGGGCGGCTGTTTTCAGTTAAGCGATATTTTAGAGAGGCCACCACTTTCAGAGGACACAAACTCGTAAGGAGATGTGGTGCCTCCCAGTCAAGGCTGGAAGGGAAACTGGGGGCCTGGTGAGGGGGCAGATGAAGAGTGGAGGCAGGGAAGGGAAGCAGACAGGAGTTTTTTCTAAAATGGCCTCAGGAAGCAGCAGGAGAATTCCCTCCCACTCACAGGCTTCTCCACCTGCAGAATCTTGGTCGGGATCTTCATTCATTCCTTCAACAGCCCCTCCTCTGTGCCAGGCCCTGGGCTAGGCATCAGGATTTTGGTTTATAGCAAAACTGGAATTCAGACCGCATAAATCACTGGCCCAAGATGACTCAGCCTGTTCATGTGAAACGTGATTTTCAAGTCTGTGAACTGGCCTAGAGAGGAAGCAGTCCCTGCTTTGGAGAAAAGACCCTACTGTATCCACATCCTCTGGCTTCATTGTCCCTGGCCACAGCTGGCACAACACTGTGACTCCCATAGAGTCCTGAGTCAGCTGCCTGAGCAGCTGGGGAAAACTTCTGGAAGACCCCCATGGGGGCTTCCTGGGGGACAGGGGAGGGTGACTGGGCAGTCAAACTGGTCTTGGCCCCTGGGAAAAGAGCAAAGATACACATTCTTTTTGGGTGTCTCTGGGGAGTCCAAACCAACTCATGCCCAAATCCCTCCTGACAGCCAGTCAGTAGGGGCTTTCCCAATTTCCAGATATCGTGTGTCCTCCCCACTGTACCATGGGCAGTTCTGCCTGAGGGTAGACACTGGATCTGGTTTGCCTACACCCGGGGGGACTCTGAGAAGATGCTACCAGGTGTTCACCTGTATCTTATCAACTGGCTGTGTCTCCTTCCAGGATCGAGGATGGCATGTTGACTCCTCAAGGATGTGGGCAGGATGCTAGGGTCTCTGACCTCATGAGAGCAGAAGATCTGGATCCTAGCTCAGAGTCTGCAGACCCTGGAGTCTCCCACACACCACTCACTGGCAAGCTTCACCATGACAGCCCAGAATGGAAATGCTAGTTTTCCAACCAACTTCAGTATACCCCAAGAACATGCCTCCCCCCTCCCCTTCAACTTCAGTTATGGTGATTATGACCTCCCTCTGGATGAAGATGAGGATATGACCAAGACTCAGACCTTCTTTGCAGCGAAGATCATTATCGGGGTAGCACTTGTGGGTATCATGCTGACTTGTGGTATTGGCAACTTTGTCTTTATCACTGCCCTCACCCGCTATAAAAAGCTGCGCAACCTCACCAACCTGCTCATTGCTAACCTGGCCATCTCCGACTTCCTGGTAGCCATCATCTGCTGCCCCTTTGAGATGGACTACTATGTGGTGCATCAGCTCTCCTGGGAACATGGCCACGTGCTCTGTGCCTCTATCAACTACCTGCGTACCGTCTCACTCTACGTCTCCACCAATGCCCTGGTGGCCATTGCTATTGACAGGTGAGGATGTCAGGCATGGGAAATGTGGTGGCCCAGGTCTCTCTTTCCTCGCTTCAGCTCTAACAGCTGGCTTTACTCCAGATTCAAATGTTTGCCAATCTCTGGAGGCAAAAGGAGGGTTGGCTTCTTCAGTTGTGGCTCATATTCTTCCAAATGTAGGCAAGAGTGAGTCTCTTAAACCCCTAGCTCTCAGCCGTGCCACCATATACCACATCTGCTACAGATACAGGTATGTCATATAACCATGAGCCTCTCCAACACACAAGCAAAAGCAGCAGGTTTAAGCAAGTTGCTACCACATTATAGACAAGGCAGCTTCCAGTCAAGGCAGCATGTGCAAAGTTTTTCTTGTAACCACAACCCAAATCAAGATATAGAACATTTTCATCCCCTAGAAAGCTTCCTTGTGCCCCTTACCAGTCAATGCTCCCACCCCAGGCAACCATCAGTCTGATTTCTAGTATCATAGTTTCATTTTACCTGTTTTTTAACTTCACAAAAATGGAATAATACAATATGTACTCTGGTTTCTGGTGACTTTGATGCAAAGCTGATTTTACAATGGGATTATTGCATGGTTTGCTTGTAAAAAAGAGAGAAGGACATTCTTGCCTTTCTTTTTTACATACATCCCTCTGCTTATTTGCATATATTTGCATGATATGTTCTGGAAGTCCTTGATCTGCTGTAAATTTCTAATTACAGCTTCAGACAAATTTGACACATGTTTTATTTATGTGAACAGTAGTAGGCCAACATTGAACCACCAGTGGCTCTTTTTAAGAAGCCAGTTTGTGTCACATCTTCTTGGTTCATCATTGTGAGTTATGCTGAAACTCATTTTGATGGTGTATTTTTAATCATCTTTTTCCTTTTTATCACCTTTCAACTTGTTTTTTCCAGTTCTCAGTGCTATTTAGGTCCATTGTCCTTTTTAATCAACCCATTGATTTTTTCATTTATGATAATATAATACACATGCAGATATAAGAGGCATCTTCCTTTTTATAGCTTAATTCCTGTAGGAAAAAAACAATTTTGTTATCACAACTGTGAGGCTTTCAAGCCCTGAACCCACTGTGTTTATGAAACTTACCTATCAACCAACTACACAAAATACCCCAGGGGAAATGTTTGATACAATGATACAAAGTCAGATTCTTGGGGGCCCTACTGAATGGGAATCGCCTGGCTAGAGCCTAAGCATCTGGATTTTACCCAATTCCCTGAGTGACTCTGTTGTCTGCTCAAGTAGGAGTTACCACTGTCCTCATCCCCTTTGTTCCATTGAATTCTTTGTCTTTATAATGTAGTTGTGAGGCTTCTCTCTTTTTTTTTTAATATTGGAGATTCTCAGAAAGTAATCATCCTGTTACAATACAGGAGTGGTTCCTTTTCCACCCCAGACTAGCTCTGCCTCAGTCAGCTTCCAGCTCTGTCAGCAGCTCCACCATCTCCCAGTCNTGAGAACTCTTAGTTGCAGCATATGGGATCTAGTTCCCTGGCCAGGGATCGAACCCAGACTTCCTGCGCTGACAGCACGGAATCTTAGCCACTGGACTACCAGGGAAGTCCCTCTTTTTTTTTTTAATATTGGAGATTCTCAGAAAGTAATCATCCTGTTACAATACAGGAGTGGTTCCTTTTCCACCCCAGACTAGCTCTGCCTCAGTCAGCTTCCAGCTCTGTCAGCAGCTCCACCATCTCCCAGTCACACAAGCAGTTAATACTGCCATCATCCTTTGCTTTTCTCCCCGTTCTACCCCCACCCACACACCCCCTTTGCCAGATGCAGCCCTACATCAGGTCCTGGCAATAGGCCCTCCAGCCTCTTCTCTTGGCAAGTCATGGCTGGACCACCACTGTGCTCCTCTAACTTGTCTCTTCACCCTTACAGGAGGTCCTGACTGCCCCCTGAAATCCATACTCATTCACAAGCATCAGAATATCACCACTGAAGAGTCTTTCTAATAGATTTCATTCCTTACAAAACCTCCAAAAGTTTCAATGCCTGTAGAACACATGCCAAGTCCTGAGTCTAGCACCTCGAAGTCTTTGTAGTCTGATGCCAATCTGTCTTTCAGTCTCATGTATGGGGACACAGATAGTCTTTTCCAAAGGACACTGTGTTTTAAGCACAATAACCACGTCTTCTATCTTTATGTTTCCTTTGTGCTTAGCAGAGAGCCTCAAACTTGTGCCTTAGTTTGGTTTACTCCCAAAATAGACCCTGAGACAAGGATTCATGTGCAGATAGCACCCAGGAAGCACTTTCAGGGAGATGGGAAATGCAGCAAGGGAAGGCAGTCAATAAAAGCTGTGTCACTGAACAAATTTCCATGTGGGAAACTGATTCTTATCCTTGCCACAGAACTCTTGGAGCTGGTGTAGATCACACCTCAGAGTTCTCCCAGGAGTGGGAGGTGGGTGAGGGAGCTGAGCTATTTATATACCAAATATCTTAAGTCATTTGTGAGGGCCTCTGGAAATTCTGTGCAGGTTACCAAGAGTACTCTGGAAGGCAGAGAAGACCTTCTGACAAAGTAATGCAGGTGTTAGCTGGTGGGAGTGGACAGGTATGCACTGAAGTGATAAAAGCAAAGGGATATAGGGGGATATCAACAGCATCTGCTTCAACTGGGTAGATCCACAGGTTGCTGAATTCTACTGTATGCCCAGCCTATGTGTGTGGAAACATAAAGTAGCAGAAGACACAGTCTTTGACCTCTGGGAGCTTTACTTCCACACAAAAACTAGAATAATCTATTGATAAGAGTAACTCAGAGGAAGACACGATGATTACGTTGGTGATGCAGTCTGGGAACACTTCATGAGGAAGTTGCGGTAATTTGAGTGTGCTGTTCTGACCACCTGCTATACTCCATTGATCAAGGCAGGACTCTATAGCTTCAATAGCAGTAGATGACTGAACACACAACACTTGAAGCCAGAACAGTGAGGCTGACAGCAATTGGTCTCGTATACTCCCAGCCCCAGGGAGCAGAACACTGCACACCAGGCAGGGCCATGTGTGCCGTGTGGGACTTGCACTCAGGAACAGATTGAACCAGCAGGGGCTGTGGACAGCAGGCTTTACAGTGGCAAGAGACTGAGGTGACCCTAGCTCCCATGGGAGGATGTGACTGGCTTGTTTGAATGATTTTGCCAACTGGCAGGGAAGTGAAACCCATTAGTTGTGGGTTGGGGGTGCAGTTATTCCCACTGACAGAGAAACTAACAGGACAGGAGCCTTTCCCACCAGGAGAAGGGATATATCTGGTGAAAACAGAGGAACTCACAGCTAAACTTTTTGTAGATATCAAAGCACATATGGAATCTCAGCTCTTAAAATTCATGACTCTAAGAAATAGCATCCCTCTTTCTTACTCAGTTTCAAACCAACTGAAAAATAAGGCAAAATGATAAGAAGGATAGATGATGGCCAAACTCTTACTTTTGTTGAGGTGACATTAATATTAAATAATTGGCTTGTATCTGTAGGCGTGGGGACTACATCATACTCAGAACAAACCCTGACACCGGCAGCAGGAGAAGAGCAATGTTCATGTGCAGAGGGCCTAGAAAAGATGCTATTTGAAGTCACAGAGACCCCAGAAGGAGAGTGTTGACCTCAAGAAACAGGCAAGCAGATAGATGGCAACAAAGAATTTACAGATGTCCCTCTTGCCAATGAAAGAGTCATAGGAAAAGATGAGTTTAAACAAAGTATTATAGCTTCTAGCATGCTTTATATACATTTACCTTCTCAAATGGAACCTTTCAAAAGGTTGTCTGTAAAGTTATTTTTATCTCCCTTTCACAGATGAAGAAACTAAGTCCCAGGGGTGTAAGTGATTTAGGTACAGAGCTAAAATCCAGGGCTTCTGAATAATGCCTAGGGAGTTTGCTTTATTTTATGATTCATTTGATGACAATAAACCATAAAATAAAGCTCTGAATTTTGGAGTATCCTATAGGATAAGGAAGAAGTTACTGAGTGAAAAGGAATTAGAATTTAAGAGTTGACAGCAGAGTAAGCAGGGCTGTAGAAATTCTCTTTAGCATTGGTTACTGAGAAACTTTTCATGCTGGAATCAGATTGGGAGAGTTATTAAGTCCTGAACTAGTTCTGCATTGTGTAAGGACTTTGGACTCACTATGGGAGGCAGAATAATGACTCCCAAGATATCCACATCTTAATCCCCAGAATATGTTATGCCTAAGAGGAATTAAGGTTGCTAATTAGCTGATCATAAAATAAGGTCATTATACTGGATTATCTGGGTGGGCTCAGTGTAATCATAACAGTCCTTAAATGTGCAAGAGGGAGGCAGAAAAGTCAGTGTCAGAGTGATGTGTTGTAGGAAGGACTTGACTGATCATTAATGGCTTTGAATATATAAGGGGGCCATAAGCCAAGTAATGCAGGCAGCCCTAATGGAAAAACAAATGAGATTTTTCCCTAAGAGCCTCCAGAAAGGAACACAGGTCTACCAACACCTTGATGTTAGCCCAGTAAGATACATGTCAGACTTCAGACTTCAAAACCATAAGGTAATAAATTTGTTTAAGCCACTGAGTTTGTAGTAATTTGTTATAGCAGCAACAGGAAACTGATACACTCACCATCACAGAGAGACAGTGATTGTGAGATGTCCCTGCCCCAGTGAAGGATGAGCTAACCCACTTGTCCCGATCTCCAACCCTGTGAGCCTTGTGCTATCGAGGCAATTCGTGCAGGTTAACTTGGAAAAGCTGGGACCCATGGATGGGTAAGGAACTCTAGCAAGCACTGCTCATTACTTTATATAGCTAGGGTGCAGCCAGTGGTTGGGATGAAATCCAGTTTTATCTCAGGTCTTCAGAAAGCTGCAACCTGGAGTGAACAAGGCTGCCATGAGATCTCCTAATTGATGTCTATGGGTCAGAGCTGCCAGTGGGCAAGGGGAAGGCAAAAGCATGTAAAACAACCTCATGGCAGATTATTGCCAGGGACAGACAGAAATAGCACTCCAGAAGGCTGCCTTGGTCAAGTCAGAAACTTGGAAAGGTGACCAAAGGGTCTAGTTACCAAAAAGTGTAAAGAAAGTCAAAGTGAAGTCGTTCAGTTGTGTCCGACACTCTGCGACCCACGGACTGTAGCCTACCACGCTCCTCCATCCATGGGATTTTCTAGGCAAGAATACTGGAGTGGGTTGCCATTTCCTTCTCCAGAGGCTCTTCCCTATCCAGGGATCGAACCCAGGTCTCCCACATTGTAGGCAGACGCTTTACCATCTGAGCCACCAGGGAAGGCTAGATAGAAATCTATGGGTGTCTTCCTGCTGTTGGTCATAACCTGACTCAAGCTCCAGGTATGATGTATATATTCATCTCCAAGACTGAATTGCTTCTTCCCAACCCCTCATGCCTCTTTTCTTCCTCCACCTTCCTCCACCACCCCTTCCTCCTGACCCATAAAATGCACAAGAATGAGTCCACGGCACTAAATTACCTAAACAGGTGTTACTAGGTTTCTTAGAAAGGAAATGTTCAACCTACACAAATGAGCTCATTTCCCACTAAGGGCTCCAACCTCTTTCCCAGGCAGTGTTGCTGATTGGAAAGAGGATAAAAGCTTTATGCTATATGCTGCTTGATGGTGTCAAGGCAACTTTACATACCTTCTCATCTGAGCTTGAGACAGCCCCCGGAGGTGGGTGTAAAAGGTTTGTATCAGGAGCCTACATTCCAGTCCCTGCACCAAGTGAACTTGGGTGAGTCATTTACATCTCACTAGACTGCTCAGATTCCACCGTAAACCACCCCTGCCCTCCAGCTCTGTAATGCAGAATGAAACCTGAGGGTAGCAGAGAGAAAGTCCTAGTCCACAGACCTTCTTTTGCCTCTACACCAGGAGATCTGTGAATTGAAGAGTTTTGAAAGAGTTATATTCTTAGTCAGAATGGCAAGCTGAAAAATCAGTTGGTATCAATAAGATTTATAATCATGACCTTATATCTAGTACATGCCAAGCACTTCACAAACATTGTAACATTTAATATTCACAGAAGTCCTGCAAGGTAGGTGTCATTTTATCCCATGTTGCATTTGAGGAAAGGAAGGAAAGGAATCTCAGAGAGACTGATTCACTCTAGACCCCCAAAGCCAATCAGGTAAAAAGCCAGGATTTATTCTATCTGTTTGACCCAAATCCTGTGCTGTTCCCAGTAAACCTCTCATCTCCTGCAAATGCCAAATGATGTTGCTAAAATAAAATGAATTATGTTGACTGGAAAATAGGTACGTGGGGAGTCATTGTGCCATTTTGTCTGCTACTGTGGGTGTTTGGGTTAGTTAAAAACTAATAATGATTACAAGCATATATCAGCATACATCACTGCTACTGATGCTTCCCTCCCCCACCAGATATCTCGCTATTGTTCACCCCTTGAAACCACGAATGAATTATCAAACAGCCTCCTTCCTGATCGCTTTGGTCTGGATGGTATCCATTCTCATCTCCATCCCATCAGCCTACTTCACAAAGGAAACCGTCCTCTTCATTGTCAAAAACCAGAAAAAGATCTTCTGCGGCCAGGTCTGGCCGGTGGACCAGCAGCTCTACTATAAATCCTACTTCCTCTTTGTCTTTGGCATCGAGTTCCTGGGCCCCGTGGTCACCATGACCCTGTGCTATGCCAGGATCTCCCAGGAGCTCTGGTTCAAAGCAGTCCCAGGTTTCCAGACTGAGCAGATCCGGAAGAGGCTGCGCTGCCGCCGGAAGACAGTACTGGTACTCATGTGTATCCTCACGGCCTATGTTTTGTGCTGGGCGCCCTTCTATGGCTTCACAATCGTGCGCGACTTCTTCCCCACTGTGTTCGTGAAGGAAAAGCATTACCTCACAGCCTTTTATGTTGTGGAGTGCGTCGCCATGAGCAACAGCATGATCAACACTGTGTGCTTCGTGACAGTGAAGAACACCACCAACAAGTGCTTCAAGAAGACGCTGCTGCTCCGCTGGTGGCCCTCCCACCCTGGGAGGAAGTCCAGCGCTGACCTCGACCTCAAGACCAGCCGCCTGCCAGCCACGGAGGAGGTGGACTGTATCAGGCTGAAGTGACCCACTGGTATTTCACAACTGAAAACCCAAAAGCCAGTACTTGGAGCATAGTTTATCAATAACCAAGTTCACAGGCTGCATGGGGAAAAGGCAACTGTTTTCACACTTCGCTGCTGTCAAGGAGCTGGATGCTTCTGCAGTCATAAAATGCAGTGCGGCTTGACACAAACCACAGCAGCTAACATTTACTGATACCTGCTCAACGTACTGTGCAGGACACCAGCAAGATTAAGGAGTTGACATTTACTGATTACCTACTGTGTGTAAAAATATTTAAATAGTAAAATTAATTGGCAGAAGTCATTGGAGTCATTGAGTTATATCCAGATATTTAGGTGTCAGGCAGAGGCCACAGTTGGTCTTCTAGATTCATACTTCATCTTACTTCATTGTGTATCCAGTCAGTGCAGGAAAGTCAAAAGCCAACAGAATATAGAACAATGGAGATAAAAGCATGTGTTACAGCGTGGGGTTTACAGCCTCATGGGGAGACAGTTCATGCCATCACAATGAGCCATTCCACTCAGATCTTATGATTTCATTAGAACATTCTCTTGGATTCTGGTTGCCAGAAAAGAATTTTTCTCATAGTCAGGTCATTAGTTATCTATAATGGTGTCATTTCAAAGAAAAGAACCAAAAAATCTCTTTTCCTCTGATCCTTGAAAGCTCATCGTTCTTTTGGGTGAAGATAGGCAATCCTAAAATGAGGAACATATCCAGTTCCTGACACCTTAAAGTAAATGATGTCAGAAACTTCAGTATCAAGGAGAAAGGAGTGGAGTTTGCCACTGGCAATGAATGTAATCTGTGTGGCCATTTTGCTAAGGCCTGGACCATTTTTCTAGAACACATCCTCTTTTTCAAAGATGAGTTCTACTTGAAATTCAAAGACCTGGGTTCAAGTTCTAAATCACATGATCTAGATGTTTATTCTCTCTGCATCTCAGTTTTGTTCAATAAAACAAGATTACCTTATAGGACTGTTGGGAGAGACCACTGAGGTCATAGTTTATGAGAGTGATTTTCAGCTATACAAGTGATGAGAATGGATAAGTGACACTGAGCAATTTGTTTGGACCCCATCCACTGTGGCTTATTATGGAGAAACACTCCCACTTTTTCATCCTTATTCTATGAACCAATGAGCCCTGAGCTCTTTGCAGATCTCTAAACTCTGCATCAGGAGAAAAAAAGAATCCTTGTCCTGGGTTATAATCAGGAAGATTCGACCTCAGAGTCTCGGTAATCCCCCTCCCCTGACTTTCAGTATCCCTGTGACCATAGAAGTGTTTTGACAGTCATCCCTACATGTTGCCAAACAAGACACTCCAGAATTGCCTAAATCTGTTTGTATTATCACATATCTGTGGTAATTGTGTATATTTGTCCTCATTTCTTCTGGATTCATTTTGAAGCAGAGACTATACAAATGGGAACTGATTTGGGATTGATTCAAATGACCCACATTTGGACAATTTACACTTTCCTGTAGTTAAAGTGTTATTTAGTTGTTTGCTTATGTGTGTATGTGTGTTTAATTAATTGTTGGTGTTTTACCCAACAATGGTGTTTCAACCAACATTTTCCTCTATCACCACCCAGCAGACTCACTTTCAGCCCAATTATTGTACCCTCAGAAAATGTAAACTCACTTTAACATTAGGCTAGCCAAACTGTTTATAAATTCTGATTTTAAAAAACTGTATGATTTATTATAAAGCCAAGCAAGTAATATTTGGGGTTATCTGCATTTTCACAAATGTAATAACTGCATTTTTATTTATTACTCCTATCCTGACTCTTCTCCTAATAAGATGATTTTTAAGAGTAGACTGTTACCAATTGTATCTGTCAAAAGAATTCAGCCCCTATTTCCTGTTTACATTATACTAA
>SJYQ01095341.1:55187-69536 GCA_006410935.1 Redunca redunca
CTAACCTCTTTTCATTTAAACTTAATGGAAACAACCTTTGTAAATATCAGTGTGATTTGTGAGTTTCCAGTGAATTAAAGTGTAACATTGTTATCAGATGAAGTAATTAACATTTGGAATCCTAACCACACTATTAAAGTATTTTCCCTGATAATCTTCTGTGTTAGTATATTTAGATATCAGTGAAGTAATAGCCATTTAAACAATTAAACCTCGAAACAGAGAAGTTCTTAAAGGCATTTTTAGAACAATAGTAGCTCACACCAGCAACCAGTCTCATCTTGGTCACATCTCTCAAGCTGCCAGCCCAAGAGAAGACTCATGCATGCAAATCAATCAGAGAACCACTACTCCATGTTCACATTCACACTCCTCCTTCATTTCATTCTTTAAAAATTTAAAGAAAAAAACCCTTCATTTTAAAATCACCTTGTTTGTTTAATGAATAATGCTGTTTACATGGAGACTGTTCACTGTTCTAACTGGTGTTAAGGTAATAAATGAATAGCACTTATGTTTACCCTTTTCTTCTCAAGACTAATTAATGCTGCTGCTACTGCTGCTAAGTCGCTTCAGTTGTGTCTGACACTGTGCGGCCCCATAGACGGCAGCCCACCGGGCTCCCCCATCCCTGGGATTCTCCAGACAAGAATACTGGAGTAGGTTGCCATTTCCTTCTCCAATGCATGAAAGTGAAAAGTGAAAGTGAAGTCGCTCAGTCGTGTCCAACTTATAGCGACCCCATGGACTGCAGCCCACCAGGCTCTTCTGTCCATTGAATTTTCTAGGCAAGAGTACTGGGGTGGGGTGCCATTGCCTTCCCCGAATTAATGCTAAGCTTAAGATACTTTTAATGTGCTGAGATATATAAATGTTTATATATAATTTTATATTGGGAGCTATTAAAAATTTAATCTTGTTTGGCAAGACAGATCCATTTCCTTGGCCAGAATAAAAGAAGGATGGCTTTGTGATGAAGCTATCAGAGATATTTCTTTCAACATCCAACATCAATAAGTTGATTCTAAAATTGAAGAAATTAAAAAATAGCTTCAGGCCTTTTAGGGGTAAAAACCAATTCCAGATTTATGAAGGGAAAAGTTACGCATAAGCTAAGTCACTTCAGTCATGTCTGACTCTGTGCAACCCCATAGACGGCAACCCACCAGGCTCCCCCGTCCCTGGGATTCTCCAGGCAAGAACACTGGAGTGGGTTGCCATTTCCTTCTCCATGAAAATATTCCATAAATGAATTTCAGTAACTCTTAAACATTCCACAAATTCCTGGATTGCCAAGTATTATACTCTCACAGGTTCTTAGGAAATTTTGTGGAATGTTTAAGTTACGCATGGGACGTAATTATAAAACTTAAAGTGAGTTCTATCTCTGGGGGAAGTGTCGGCTTTGAATCATAGCTCCTCAATCTAACCATTATCTCTCCCTTGAACTCAAGATCACACAAACACACACATACACACACACACACATACACACACACACAAACACACACACACACATACCCCTCAATAGGACGCCACAGCAGGAAAAGGCCTTTTGGGGCATGTAATTCAACTCACTAGTGTCTTAGATGAGAAGATATGAATTCCAAATGAGGAAGTGATTTGCTTAAGGATGCACAGCTAACACTTGCTGGAACCAAAATAGTGCCTCAAGGTCTCAGTCTGGTCCAGTAACTACCCTTCTGAATCCAAAGGAGAGGACTTCCTCTAAGAATGTTTAGAGAGCCATTTAAACTGGTTGCTCAAATTGCCAACATCCACTGGATCATTGATAAATCAAGAGAGTTCCACAAAAACATCTATTTCTGCTTTATTGACTATGCCAAAGCCTTTGACTGTGTGGATCACAATCAACTGTGGAAAATTCTGAAAGAGATGGGAATACCAGACCACCTGACCTGCCTCTTGAGAAACCTATATGCAGGTCAGGAAGCAACAGTTAGAATTGGACATGGAACAACAGACTGGTTCCAAATAGGAAAAGGAGTGTGTCAAGGCTGTCTATTGTCACCCTGCTTATTTAACTTATATGCAGAGTACATCATGAGAAACGCTGGGCTGGAAGAAGTGCAAGTTGGAATCAAGATTGCCGGGAGAAATATCAATAACCTCAGATATGCAAATGATACCACCCTTATGGCAGAAAGTGAAAAGGAACTCAAAAGCCTCTTGATGAAAGTGAAAGAGGAGAGTGAAAAAGTTGGCTTAAAGCTCAACGTTCAGAAAATGAAGATCATGGCATCCGGTCCCATCACTTCATGGGAAATAAGTGGGGAAACAGTGGAAACAGTGTCAGACTTTATTTTTTGGGGCTCCAAAATCACTGCAGATGGTGACTGCAGCCATGAAATTAAAAGACACTTACTCCTTGGAAGGAAAGTTATGACCAAACTAAATAGCTTATTAAAAAGCAGAGGTATTACTTTGCCAACAAAGGTCTGTTTAGTTAAGGCTATGGTTTTCCCAGTGGTCATGTATGGATGTGAGAGTTGGACTGTGAAGAAAGCTGAGTGCCGAAGAATTGATACTTGTGAACTGTGGTATTGGAGAAGACTCTTGAGAGTCCCTTGGACTGCAAGGAGATCCAACCAGTCCATTCTAAAGGAAATCAGCCCTGGGATTTCTTTGGAAGGAATGATGCTAAAGCTGAAACTCCAGTACTTTGGCCGCCTCATGCACAGAGTTGACTCATTGGAAAAGACTCTGATGCTGGGAGGGATTGGGGGCAGGAGGAGAAGGGGACGACCGAGGATGAGATGGTTGGATGGCATCACTGACTCGATGGACTTGAGTCTGAGTGAACTCTGGGAGTTGGTGATGGACAGGGAGGCCTGGTGTGCAGCAATTCGTGGGTTCGCAAACAGTCAGACATGACTGAGCAACTGAACTGAACTGAACTCACTCCTGAGAGAATCTTAAACTGCACAAAAGATACCTTCCTTCCCTCTGCCAAGCAGAGTGCATCCCATCCAACAGACTTCATAATCTAGACTCCAGGGTTCCAGAGAAACCAGAATTACCCCAGGATGACTCTAGTGTTCCTGCCTTTCATTTCTCCTAATGGGAGAAGTGCCCCCTTTGGGAGATGTCTGAGCACATTTAGCTGGAATGTACATGGAGCTATTTGGATGTGGTGTTGGAGCCATGTGGGAAAGCAGATTATGATGAGAAGAGGCCTTGGCCACAGGAAAAGTAGGTGGTGGGGAAAAGGGCTTTCTCATATTGGAAGATAAAGCAAGTCCAAAGCCAGAGTGTGTAATCATCACACAAGTGGTGAGCAGTGGTCATTCTTCATGCCTCCCAGGAACCAAATGACTTCTGGTCACCAGGTCAGCCTCTCTCCTGAGGTACACCTACCAGGCCACACATCACTTCCTGGAGTTGCTTGAACCAATTACTCCTTTACGGATGCTCAAAGAGCTCCAAATACAGGACAGTTTTTCTAAGCAATAAAGAGGCATGGGGGGAAAATGTGTTTGGCACTTGCTTCAGCTATAACAAATTGGTGGGAGGTGAGAGATTCATTGAAACTTGAAAAGAATAATCATCAGATAGAGGAAAATAGGCAGGGGAGTTGCCTCCAAGAAGTGAGGAGGTCAGTTTGGGAACAGAAGGTCATATAGACACAAGGTCCTTCCAGTCCGTTGTTGATTCCTTGTACTGAATTTCCACATGTGAGTCACAGCCTGAGATGAAAGAGGTTGTCTCCAGGATCTCATGTAATGCTGTTTGTACGTTTCCAGCTCTGGATCCAGGCAAGTTCCTGATACAGTTCTTTGACTGACTTCTGCAGCAGGAATGGCCCACTGTGTGTAGAAGATCTTCCACACACTCATTTAGTCTCTGTGCTGACTGCTGTGGAGGAACAAAGATGTGGGTGCAAGTCTGAATCTGAGAGTGACTCTCAAAATGATACATGATTAATTCTGTGTTGAAGCAGAGACACTGTAAGCACAAAAATGGAGAGGATTTAGAAGACAGATTCCTTCCCATCATGGGAATCAGAAAAGGTTTGGAGTGCAGAGGTTGTTAGGCAGAGTTTTGGAAGATGGAGAATGGTGGGGAGAGGGTATTCTAGACAAAGAGAATAGAAAGAGCAAAGACATAAAAGAGGGGAATGAGACAGAATATAAGTGGAACAACAAGTAGTTTGATTTTACACACATACAGAATATAGATATTTAGGGGAGAGCAAACACTGGCAGCAGGATAAAGAGCAGGATGAAAAAAGAGGTGTACTGAAAGAGACTTGGATTCACAACGAGAATCATATTCAAATAGTAATTCTTATTTAATAACTTTCACTTTACCTCTTACCCCTTTACTTGTAAAATGGGAATGATCATAGTACTTGCAGCATAAGACTACATGTGGATTAAATATGCATCTTAAACAATGCCTCAGTTCAGTTCAGTCACTCAGTGGTTTCCATCTCTTTGTGACCCATGGACTCCAGCATGTCAGGCTTCCCTGTCCATCACCAGATCCTGGAGCTTGCTCAAACTCATGTCCATTAAGTCAGTGATGCCATCCAACCATCTCATCCTCTGCCAACCCCTTCTCCTCCCGCCTTCAATCTTTCCCAGCATCAGGGTTTTTTCAGATGAGTCAGTTCTTTGCATCAGGTGGCCAAAGTACTGAAGCTTCAGCTTCAGCATCAATCCCTCCCATGAATATTCAGGACTGATTTCCTGTAGGATTGACTGGTTGGATCTCCTTGCAGTCCAAGGGACTCTCAAGAGTCTTCTCCAACACCACAGTTCAAAAGCATCAGTTCTTCACTGCTCAGCTTTCTTTATAGTCCAACTCACATCCATACATGACTACTGGAAAAAACATAGCCTTGACTAGATGGACCTTTGTTGGCAAAATAATGTCTCTGCTTTTAAATATGCTGTTTAGGTTTGTCATAGCTTTTCTTCCAAAGAGCAAGAATCTTCTAATTTCATGGCTGCAGCCACCATCTGCCATGATTTTCCAGCTCAAGAAAATAAAGTCTCTCAACTGTTTCCATTCTTTCCCTATCTGTTTTTCATGAAATGATGGGACCGGATGCCATGATCTTAGTTTTTTGAATGTTGAGCTTTAAGCCAGCTTTTTCATTCTCCTCCTTCACTTTCATCAAGAGGCTCTTCAGTTCCTCTTCGCTTTTGCCATAAGAGTGGTGTCATCCACGTATCTGAGGTTATTGATATTTCTCCCTGCAATCTGGATTCCAGCTTATGCTTCATGCAGCCTGGCATTTTCACATGGTGTACTCTCCATACAAGTTAAATAAGCAGGGTGACAGTATACAGCCCTGACATACTCCTTTCCCAATTTGGAACCAGTCTGTTGTTTTATGTCCAGTTCTAACTGCTGCTTCCTGACCTGCATTCAGATTTCTCAAGGGGCAGGTCAGGTGGTCAGGTATTTCCATCTCTTGAAGAATTTTCCACAGATTGTTGTGATCCACACAGTCAAAGGCTTTGGTGTAGTCTATAAAGCAGAAGTAGATGCTTTTCTAGAACTCTTGCTTTTTCTGTGATCCAATGGATGTTGGCAATTTGATCTCTGGTTCCTCTGCCTTTTCTAAATACACTTGAACATCTGGAAGTTGTCGATTTGCATACTGTTGATGCCTACATTGGAGAATTTTCAGCATTAGTTTACTAGCATGTGAGAGGAGTGCAGTTGTGTAGTAGTTTGAGCATTCTTTGGCATTGCCTTTCTTTGGGATTGGAATGAAAACTGACCTTTTCCAGTCTTGTGGCCACTGCTGAGTTTTCCAAAATTGCTTGCATATTGAGAGCAGCACTTTCACAGCATCATCTTTTAGGATTTGAAATAGCTCAACTGGAATTCCATCACCTCCACTAGGTTTGTTCATTGTGATGGTTCCTAAAGCCCACTTGACTTCGGATTCCAGGATGTCTGGTTCTAGGTGAGTGATCACACCATCATGGTTATCTGGGTCATGAAGATCTTTTTTGCATAGTTCTTCTGTGTGTTCTTGCCACCTTTTCTTAATATCTTCTGCTTCTTTTAGGTCCATACATTTTCTGTCCTTTATTGTACCTCTCTTTGCATGAAATATTCCCTTGGTATCTCCAATTTTCTTGATGCGATCTCTAGTCTTTCCCATTCTATTGTTTTCCTCTATTTCTTTGCATTGGTCACTGAGAAAGGCTTTCTTATCTCTCCTTGCTATTCTTTGAAACTCTGCATTCAGATGGGTATATCTTTCCTTTTCTCTAGCACATCATAAGCAGTCAATAGATACTAGCTATTATTTTTAGAATGATTAATTCTGGGAACAGAATTTCTCTTAGAGGAATCCACAGTATTGTGTCACATGTAATGGATGTACTATTTGGGATTTATTCACCAGAGTATTTTCATCTTCTGTGGCTCCGACTCTCTAGCTTTCTTGGACACCCAATTCGACCTGGCCAGCTCAAGTCATAGGATTTCTTCCAGAGTATAAGGAAGAAGCTTTTCCAGAAGGCTGAACCAGAAAGATTAATGATTCTAAAGAAACTGGCATTAATGTAGGGGAAGTCCCTTCCAAACAGAAAGTAGGAAACAGATCATAGCCCTTCCAGTACGGAAAGGTGGAGGGAAAGAAGGAAACAAGCTGATTAAAGACAGATGCATTTGTCCCTGCTTTCTCTTTCAGAATATAAATCTAGGTGGTGAAGTGAAGATGCAATAGAAGCACCTAAGTTATAGGGAAGCCGAAGAAATGCTTGGGGCAGGGAAGCACCAATGAAATGCTTGCCCATGTTCACTGAGGTAGGCCCTAGACCTCTAAGAGAAGTCATGCATAAGGCCCAGAGATAGTGAGACAGCAGTCTCACTAACAAGAAGCTATAAGATAGAGGAGTCTGACATAGTACCTTGACACCTCACAGAAAGCAGTGAGGCATAGGGATCCATAAATTACCATGTGCTCCACTTAGGGGTCACAGATGGATGGACAAAAGCCTGGGGTTGAGTTAAAGAGGCCATTATACATGGGGCCTTTGCAATCAAGCACAAATAGCTAGGATTACAGACTCCAAAAAACCAGTTGAAATGTATTATTTTTCAACAACCCTCTGCAGCACAGCCAGCAAGGGTCCAGAATGCACATAAGGGCATGTGATTCTGAGTGTTCCCTCTACCCTTCCCCAACATGCTTTCATGGGAGCTCTACCGTATTGGGAAAGAGTAAGAAGAAGGGGCTGAAATCCCAAACATTTCATTTACCTGAAAGTGGGTGATTTAAACTGAATGGAGTATACTTAAGTCCAAAACGACTATCTGTTATTAATAACGAAGTTTAAGTTTGTTCTCTACCTCCCAGTGAGACAGGGACTTATAAAGCTTTGACCAATGACAGAAAAGTCAAGAAGCTATGTTTTCCCCATTATACAAGTGTAGTGTCAGACAACGCTGCACGTATAACAATGATAAGAAAACAACAGAAGACTGAGGACTGGCATGGGGAGAAAAGAGGAAAAGCAGTTGTCCCACTGGAAACACATGATAAAAAATGGGAGTTGTTATACAGGATCCAGATCCAAATCTTATGGAATAGGGTTCAAAACAATAAGGAGGATATGATGGCACCCTCACTTGGACCAGCATAGAAATGTGTAAGCACTGAAAGGGACAGGAAAGACCTGCACCTGATGCTTGCTTGACAGATAGCCATGAGAGGAGTGGAGCTCAGGAGGCCAGAAGTCATCATGAGGGAGGCATATGTGGAGAGAAGCGGTGGCTGCTGTTGAAGGAGAGGCAGTACTTCCAACTGTTCACCACTGGGTGTGATGTCTGCTGTGGACTTGTCATATATGTACTTTGTTGTGGTAAGAGATCAAGCCCTGAGCCTTTTGAGTGGGAGCACTGATTCTAAGACCCTAGACTACCAGAGAAATAACCCTAGGGAGTATAAAATAGTGAGAACTCCCACAAAGGAAACCACTTGAATACAAGACTCAGCATCAGCAGTAGCACCCTGTACAGGATGCCTCATCCAAACAAAAAAAAATAAAACAAAAATACAAACCATACCATCAGCAGACAGGAGTACCACCTCACTCAGCCTGCGCATCAGAAGAAAACAAACAAACAAACAAAAAACTCAGCATAAATCTCACCCTATACAAAGTTTAGGAGGGCAGAAATCAAAACGAAGAAAGAATTCAACTTTTAAGCCTGAGAAAAGGAGACCTCAAACACAATAAGTTTAAAAAAGAATAACGAAAAGGCAGAGAAATACTGCACAAATGAAGGAACAAACTAGAAAAACACAAGTCTAAATAATGAAGAGGAAATGGGCAAACTACCTGAAAAAGAATTCAGAATAATGACAGCAAAGATGATCAAAAATCTGGAAAGCAGAATGGAGAAAATGTAAGAATCAATTAACAAAGATCTAGAAGAGTTAAAGAATAAACATACAGAGACAAACAACACAATTACTGAAATTAAAAATACTCTAGAAGGAATCAATAGCAGAATATCTGAAGCAGAAGAATAAATCAGTGAGCTGGAAGACAAAATGGTGGAAATAACTTCTTAAGTGCAGAATAAAGTAAAAAGATGGAAAAGAACTGAGGATAGTCTCAGGGACCTCTGGGACAATATCAAATGCACATTCAATTTATAGGGGTCCCAGATGAAGAAGAGAAAAAGAAAGTGTATGAAAAAATTTTTGAAGAGGTTATAGTTGAAAATTTCCCCAACATGGAAAAGGAAATAGTCAATCAGTCCAAGAGATGCAAAGAGTTCCATACAGGATAAACCCAAAAAAACATGACAAGACACATACTAATCAAACTAACAAAGATTAAACACAAAGGAAGAATATTAAAAGCAGCAAGGGAAAAGCAACAAATAACATACAAGAGAAACGTTATACATTTAACAGCCAATTTCAGGAGAAACTCTGAAGGCCAGAAGGGAATGGCAAAATATATTTAAAGTACTGAAGGGGAAAAGTCTACAACCAAGATTACTCTACCTGGCAAGGATCTCATTCAAAATTGATGGAGAAATAAAAACCTTTTCAGACAAGCAAAAGGTAAGAGAATTCAGTACCACCAAACCAGCTTTACAACAAATGTTAAAGGGCCTTATATAGTCAGGAAATATAAAAGAGAAGAAAAAGATCTATAAAATCAAACCCCAAACAATAAAGAAAATGGCAATAGGAACATATATATTGATTATTACTTTAAATGTAAATAGATTAAATGCTCCAACCAAAAGACACAGACTGGCTGAATGGATACAAAAAAAGACCCATATATATGCTGTCTACAAGAAACCCACTTCAGACCTCAAGACACATATAGACTGAAAGTGAGAGGATGGAAAAATATATTCCATGCAAATGGAAACCAAAAGAAAGCTGGAGTAGCAATCCTCATATCAGGCAAAATAGACCTTAAAGTAAAGAAGATTACAAGTGATAAGGAAGGACACCACCTAATGATCAAGGGACCAATCCAAGAGAAAGACATAACATTGTAAATATCTATGCACCCAACATAGGAGCACTGCAATAGAGAAGACAAACACTAACAGACATAAAAAGAGAAATTGACAGTGACACAATAATAGTAGCAGACTTTAACACCCCACTCACACCAATGGACAGATCATCAAAACAGAAAATCAATAAGGAAACACAAGTCTTAAATGATATATTAGATGAGATGGATCTCATTGATATCTCCATGACATCCCATCCTAATACAGAAGAAAACACTTACTTCTCAAGGGCACATGGAACATTATCCAGGATATACCATATCTTGGGTCACAAATCAAGCTTCAGTAAATTTAAGAAAATTGAAATCATATCAAGCATTTTCTCAGACCACAACACAATGAGACTAGATATCAATTACAAGAACAAAAGCTGTAAACAACAGATCTGACATAAACACATGGAGCTTAAACAATACATTTCTATATAACCAACAGGTTACTGAAGAAATCAAATGGGAAATCAAAAAGTTTCTAGAAACAAGTGACAATGAAAACATACCTCAAAACCTATGGAATGCAACAAAAGCAGTTCTAAGAGGGAAGTTTATAGCAATACAATCCTACCTCAAGAAACAAGAAAAACAGTGAATAGACAACCTAACTTTACACCTAAAACAACTGGAAAAAGGAGAAGAAAGAAACCCCAAAATGAGTAGAAGGAAATAAATCATAAAATTTGAGCAGAAATAAATGAAAGAAACAAGTGTAAAGATTAAAAATACTAAAAGCTGGTTCTTTGAGAAGATAAACAAAATTGACAAACCCTTACCCCAACTCATCAAGAAAAGAAAGAGAGAAGAATCAAATCAACAAAATTAGAAATGAAGAAGTTGAGGTTACAACTGACAATGCAGAAATACAGAGGATTATAAGAGACAATTATGGACAACTATATGGCAATAAAATGGATAACCTGGAAGAAATGGACAGATGCTTAGAAAAGGTCAATCTTCCAAGACTAAATCAGGAAGAAATAGAAATTATGAATAACCCAATTACAAGCACTGAAATTGAAGCTGTAATCAAACATCTCCCAAAAAACAAAAGCCCAGGTCCAGACTGCTTCACAGGAGAATTCTGTCAGACATTTAGAGAAGAGCTAATGCCTATCCTTCTAAAACTCTTTCAAAAAATTGCAGAAGGAACACTTCCAAACTCATTCTATGAGACTACCATCACCTGATACCAAAACCAGACAAAGACAACACAAAAAAAGAAAACTACAGACAAATATCACTGATGAACATAGATGCAAATATCCTCAACAAAATTTTAGCAAACAGAATTCAACAACACATTAAAAAGCTCATATACCATGATCAATAAGGGTTCATTCCAGGGGTGCAAGGATTCTTCAATATATGCAAATCGATCAATGTGATACACTACATTAATAAATTGAAAGAAAAAAACCACATGATAATCTCAATAGATGAAGAAAAAGCCTTTGACAAAATTCAGCACCACTTTATGATTAAAACTCTTAAAAAAATGGACATAGAAGGAATCTACCTCAACATAGTAAAGGCCATATATAATAAGCCTACAGGAAACATTATTCTCAATGGTGAAAACTGAAAGCATTCCCCCTATGATCAGGAACAAGACAAGGGTGTCCACTTTCGCCACTATTATTAAACATAGTTTTGGAAGTCCTAGTGACAACAATCAGAGAAGAAAAAGAAATGAAAGGAATCCAGATCTGAATAGACGTAAATCTTTCACTGTTTGCAGATGACATGTTACTGTACATAAAAAACCCTAAAGATAGTATCAGAAAATTACTAGAGCTGATCAGTGAATTTAACAAAGTTGCAGGATACAAAATCAATACGCAGAAATCCCTTGCATTTCTATATACTAACAATGAAAAATGAGAAAGAGAAATTAAGAAATCAATCCCATTCACCATTGCAACAAAAAGAACAAAATATCTAGGAATAAATTCACCTAAAGAGACAAAAGAACTGTACACAGGAAATTATGACTCTAATGAAAGAAATAAAAGGCAACATAAACAGATGGAGAGATAGCCCATGTTCCCACATAGGAATAATCAATATTGTGAAAATCTATACTACAAACAAAATCTCCAGATTCAATGTGATCCCTATCAAATTACCAAAGGCATTTTTCACAGAACTAGAGCAAAAAATTTCACAATTCATATGGAAACACAAAAGACCCCAAATAACCAAAGCAGTCATGAGAAAGAATGCAGCTGGAGGAATCAACCTTCCTGACTTCAGGTTATACTACAAAGCCACAGTCATCAAGACAATATAGTACTGGCACAAAAACAGAAATATAGACCAATGGAACAAGATATAAAGCCCAGAAATAAACCTATGGACCTATGGGTACCTTATTTTTAACAAAGGAGACAAGAATATACAATGGGGCAAAGACAGCCTCTTCAATAAATGGTGCTGGCAAAATTGGACGGCTACATGTAAAAGAATGAAATTAGAACACTTCCTAAAACCACACACAAAGATCAAATCAAAATGGATTAAAGACTTAAATGTAAGACCAGAAATTACAAAACTCTTAGAGGAAAACATAGGCAGAACACTCGATGACATAAATCAAAGCAAGATCCTCTATGACCCACCTCCTAGAGTAATGGAAATAAAAACAAAAGTAAACAGGTCAGTTCAATTCAGTTCAGTTGCTCAGTCATGTCTGACTCTTTGCAACCCCATGGACTGCAGCACACCAGGCCTCCCTGTCCATCACCAACTCCCGGAGTTTACCCAAACTCATGTCCATTGACTCAGTGATGCCATCCAACCATCTCATCCTCTGTCGTCCCCTTTTCCTCCTGCCTTCAATCAAGTAAACAAGTGGGACCTGATTAAACCTAAAAGCTTTTGCACCACAAAGGAAACTATAAGCAAGGTGAAAAGACAACCCTCAGAGTGAGAGAAAATAATAGCAAATGAAACAACTAACAAAGAGTTAATTTCAAAATAGACAAGAAGCTCATATAACTCAATGCCAGAAAAAGAAACAACCCAATCAAAAAGTGGGGAAAAAACCTAAACAGACATTTCTCCAAAGAAGACATCCAGATGGCTAACAAACACATGAAAAGATGCTCAACATCGCTCATTATTAGAGAAATGCAAGTCAAAACTACAATGAGATATCACCTCACTCTGGTTAGAGTGGCCATCATCAAAAAGTCTACAAACAGTAAATGCTGGAGAGGGTGTGGAGAAAAGGGAATGCTCTTGCACTGTTCGTGGGAATGTAAATTGATACAGCCACTATGGAAGATGGTATGGAGATTCCTTTAAAAACTAAGAATAAAACCACCATAGGACCCAGCAATCCCACTTCTAGGCACATACCCTGAGAAAACCAAAATTGAAAAAGACAGATGTATCCCATTATTCATTGCAGCTCTATTTACATGGAAGCAACCTAGATGTCCATCGACAGATGAATGGATAAAGAAGTTGTTGTACATATACACAATGGAATATTCAGTTCAGTTCAGTTCAGTCGCTCGGTCGTGTCTGACTCTTTGCGACCCCATGTATCGCAGAACGCCAGGCCTCCCTGTCCATCACCAACTCCCGGATTTCACTCAGACTCACATCCATCGAGTCAGTGATGCCATCCAGTCATCTCATCCTCTGTCGCCCCCTTCTCCTCCTGCCCCCAATCCCGCCCAGCATCAGAGTCTTTTCCAATGAGTCAACTCTCCTCATGAGGTGGCCAAAGTACTGGAATTTCAGCTTTAGCATCATTCCTTCCAAAGAAATCCTAGGGCTGATCTTTAGAACTGAATGGTTGGATCTCCTTGCAGTCCAAGGGACTCTCAAGTCTTCTCCAACACCACAAGTTCATAAGCATCAATCCTTTGGTGCTCAGCCTTCTTCACAGTCCAACTCTCACATCCATACATGACCACTGGAAAAATCATAGCCTTGACTAGACGGACCTTAGTCGGCAAAGTAATGTCTCTGCTTTTGAATATGCTATCTAGGTTGCTCATAACTTTGCTTCCAAGGAGTAAGCGTCTTTTAATTTCATGGCCACAGTCACCATTTGCAGTGATTTTGGAGCCCCCAAAAATAAAGTCTGACACTGTTTCTACTGTTTCTCCATCTATTTCCCATGAAGTGATGGGACTGGATGCCATAATTTTCGTTTTCTGAATGTTGAGCTTTAGGCCAACTTTTTCACTCTCCTCTTTCACTTTCATCAAGAGGCTTTTTAGTTCCTCTTCACTTTCTGCCATAAGGGTGGGGTCATCTGCATATCTGAGGTTATTGATACTTCTCCCGGCAATCTTGATTCCAGCTTGTATTACTCAGCCATAAAAAGAAATGCATTTGAATCAGTTCTAATGAGGTGGATGAACCTAGAGCCTTATTAAACAGAGTGAAGTAAGTCAGTCAGAGAAAGATAAACAGCATATACTAACTTATATATATGGAATCTAGAAAAATAGTACTGAAGAATTTACTTGCCAGGCAGCATGGAGAAACAAACATAGAGAATAAACTTATGGACATGGGGAGAGGGGAGGAGAGGGTGAGATATATGGACAGAGTAACACAGAAACTTACTTTACCATATGTAAAATAGATAGCCAATGGGAATTTGCTGTATGTCTCAGGAAACTCAAACAGGGGCTCTGTGTCAACCTAGAGGGGTGGGATGAAGAGGGAGATGGGAGGGAGGTTCAAAAGTGAGGGGATATATGTATACATATGTCTGATTCATGTTGAGGTTTGACAGAAAACAACAAAATTCTGTAAAGCAATTATCCTTTAATTAAAAAATAAATAA